>OMLP01035666.1:0-16798 GCA_900302685.1 Spondyliosoma cantharus
CACACACACAGAAACTCTCAACCTCTTTATCTGCTGATTGCATCAGTCTGAGAGCTGTAGTAATCGCTGCACAACACACACACACACACACACACACACACACACACACACCTGTATATAGTACAGTTCGATTGTGTGTTTTCATCTTTGTGTTGAATAAAGACTTTTGAACCTATTTAATATTGTACAAGAGTGAATGTTGCCAACCTCTACACTGTCAAGAGCTCTTTCAACCATTACTAGCTGTTATGGTAAATTTGGTTGTAGTTATTAAGTTAATTATTAATCAGAGTTATAAACAGTTTAGTACCTTTTTATGAGACCGATTTGGTAAATTTGCTGTTTTCCCTTCTTCAAGGGTGGTGTCCCGAGGTGATCTAATGTAAATTGGATCATATTATTTATCATAATTAATAATTATTCCTGATAATCATTAATTATTATTGAGAGTGAAATTTAACCTAAATCTCCCTTTTAATGTTGCATAAACACTACTTAATTGTGCCTCGTGTAATGCAAGGCCAAACAGCATCAATACCTTCATCATCCAGGAACAGCTTACACACTCTGGTCACATGAGGCCGGGCATTGTCCTGCACCAGGAGGAACCCAGCGTGAGGTCTGACAATCGCTCTGAGGATTTCATCCTTGAACCAAACAGCAGCAGGGTACCGTTGGCCATGACTCTGATGTCTGTGCGACCTTCCAAGAATATGTCTACCCACACCATCACTGACCCATCACCAAACTGGTAATGCCGGATAATGTTACAGGCAGCATTACGTTCACCACGGCATTCCATACCCTTTCACACCTGTCACATCTGTGAAGAGAATGGGGGGCCAGTGTCAGACCTGCCAATCCTGTTGTTCTCTCACGAATGCCAATTGAGCTGCACGCTGCTGGTCTGTGAGCACAAGTCCCATTAGTGCAGCACCCACAGCCCTGGTCTCAGATCAGCACTTGCAGTGGAGTGGAGGATGAAATATTCAGTTTTAGTACTGCTGCTTTTATGTGTTTGTTGTAGTTGTTTAAGGTTGTTTGTGTTTTACTATCAAACCTGATCATTTTGGAGGAATATTACTGTATGTTGTTGTAGTTTAAACTGGTGGTAGACAGGTTTTCTGCTTCAACATATTATTATGAAGTTAATGTATATAAATACACTATAATGGATATAGAACGATAAAACCATCTGCAAACCTCACTATCACTACATCATTTTATCTGCCACCAGGCACACAGTCACCTGGGAAAAGGAAGGTTAACTGGTGATACAGTTCTGGACTAATGATTGAGTAAAGTAGGGTTAGGGTTAGTTTTTTGTCCTGTGTTGTCAGAAACTGAAGAAAATAGATTTGATCCAGTTATCTTACAACCACCAACAATAACACCACTTAGACCGCTAGGCGGGAAAAGTTGTCTGGTACCACTTTAGGTTTGAGCAACTCATAAACCCTTTATATAGTGTTTTATATTTTAATACACACCTGAAATCATATTCTATATGAACATCATATGTTTGTAGTGTGGCTGTCCTGAGAGAAGCACCAATCTGTATAAAAATAGTTAAATCTAATCCACACAGTTTTAGTTTAAGGAGTAGAATTTACTCTATTCAGTGTATTTATTAAATGTAGTTTGCCTCTGAGAGTAGATGTTTCACAAAATAAAATACTCAAGTAAATGTACTAATGTTGCAATAAGTGTGCCACTTTTGATAACAAATGTAGCGGGGGCGTAGCTATAGACAGAGCAACCGCATTGAGGCTTGTGACGGGTATGACAATATGACCTTCTTCTGTATATATACCCTCACATGTGCACATCCATCTTTGTCTAGGTGTCAATAATGTTAGTGAAAAACGTCAATAGCAAGTATGAAAAAATGATGCTTATTTTGCACACAGCCCCCAGAGAGGCTCCCTCCCTCCTATCATGCCTCGGCAGCTACACTGCTGCCCTCAGAGATATGTCAGCAAGCACGCAGCAGGTAACCCCTCAGGAGCAAGCTAGCAAGCTATTGGTCTAAATGATCATAATGTTAGACTATTGTGTTAGATGAAACTTTTAAGAGAAGGCATACATGTATTTTATGTATTGATGCCATTCAAATACAGTCACAGTGAATCAGGCTAGAGCTGAGGTTTTGGAATGGCCTTCCCAAAGTCCTGACTGAACCCCATCAGAACATGTGGACTGTGCTGAAGAAACATGTCTGTGTCAGGAAGCCAACACATGTAGTTGAACTTCACCAATTGTGTCAAGAGGAGTGGTTAAACATTCAGCCAGAGGACGACCAGAAGCTTGTAGATGGATATCAGAAGCACCTAACTGAGGTGAAAATGTCTGAGAGACATTTCACCAAATATTACAATCACTGTATGTATATTTTTGATGCAGCAGATTTGGTCACATTTTCAGAGGACCTATGGTAAATTCATTATTGAACCAAACTTCATGAATGTTTTGGTGACAAAGTAGTTTGTGTTCCACTCATTCATGTGACTGTAGGTGAGTACAAGTGCCTTTTCAAGCAGATTTGGTGTATCTGGGCTGCTGTGCTCTTGGTTGTTGCCATTTCAGAGTTGATAAGTATTGCAGCTCTCTTCTCTTCTTATTTTGCCTCCGTGTTGCAGAGGAATGCAGCTGTGATTTGTGAAGTTATTGTGCTTAGGATGCCCGAAAACATCTGCGGCCATTTCAGCACAGCAGTGAAACAGACAGCTCCCCTGCACTCAGGTGATTGTTGTAATGTTTCAGAACTTTGACTGTCACAACAGTGTCCACGGTTCTGATAACTTTATTCTTGACTTCTGTACTTTGTAAATACAATAGTCTAGGTAACACTGTAAAATCCAACACATGGTTGGTACTTTATATGTGTGCCTAATTTTGTGTGCATATCTAAATGTGTGTATATGTGAGCGTGTGTGCTTCGTAAGTGATGAGCCAAAAGGGCCCATCATAACAGCCTGCACCGGGGCCCATGGTTACTAACTTACACCACTGTGTGAAAGATGGTCTTTATTTCACTGGTTTCATGACTCGTCCATGAGGGCAAAGCAGGGCCAAGTTGCTCAGTGCCTCAATTTTACAATCAAGTCTGAACAAACGGTGCATACATTAATACCAGTATGTGCATACACAACAATCCTATCCATATTCCACCTCTCCCACTGTATGTTTTGTTTTTAAATTGCCTCACTTTTTTGGCCTGTATGTGGGTGAACTGCCCTACAAAGCCCATTTTCTCCAGGATAATCCTACATAAATGAGAGAAAAAGCAAAGCAGATTATACAACCGGTAAGCCTTTTTGAACAACACACTACCTAAACAATCTCACTTTATTTGCTTCTCACTGTTAGCCACTGGCTGCCATGTCCCTCCGCCCGGTGTACGTGCTGAGCCTGAATGCACATCACCTTGGTTCAAGAGATAAGTTGGAGCCCTGTAGTGTACACGCTGTTTTTTTTTTTTGTTATTTCATACATTTTGTAACTTGTTTTGTAATTTGTTTCTGGCTATCAATCAGCTAGCAAAGTCATAAGCAAGTTAGCTCACACACTTAGCCAGACAGCTTTAGTCACTGAAGGATAAGTGGTTATTTTATTAATCATCTATTGACTCGTGTAGCTTTATTGGGATGTCATATATTCATGGTGCAAGCAAATTTATGATAGAAACAGAAAATACTGAAATTTAAATGCATATTGAGCAGTGATGGTCTACCGGCTGCTTCAGTCTCGTTCCCCAAGTTTTCTTCCCAAGACCCGGCAAACGGTGCACATTGGATTGTGGTTAGCATCCTTGAGAATTCTCAATGTGAAGGACTTGGCCCTTTGTTGGCTTTAAAACAGTACTCTCAGTTACTGAATCACAATATGATTTACTTCTATGTAGAGCGCCAAATGATTTTCTCCTTCAGATGTAAGCGGACAGCAGAGTCTTGACCTGAGGAGTTGGCCCTCCTGTGTTGGTCTATTTGTTTTATTGAGAGCTTGTTTTTTTTCTCTCCAATGTACAAATCTGTGCAGTCCTGGCTGCATCGAACATCATAAACTACATTACTCTGTTTATGTCTGGGTGTTTTGTCCATAGTGTGTTGGTAGGTTTGAAGTGAACTGGGATTTGATGTTTATTAAAGATCCTCCTGAGTTTCTCAGATGTTCCTGTGTCATGGGGAATGACGATGTGTGTTGTAATGTTATTGTAAGGGTTAGGGTTTGCACTCTATATATTAATGCAAAATAGAAATATTGGGTTACACAGGTGTGAGAAAGTTCTGGAAATCTCATATTCGTCTAGAAAAGGTGTCACTGCATTCCACTACAGGTTATTTTTGAGATTGTTGACAGGGAGGTTGTTCCACCGTCGCTTGTTGCCGAGGTTCACCGCTTTAACGAGGGTACCACTGATTTCATTTGAGGGGGTACAGCAGATATAATATTAGGCTTCTGTTTATTCTGTTATGGCCACACATGCTCAATAGATCATTTAATTGTGATGTCATTTCAATATCCTTCATGTTTTAATCAAACTACTGGAATATATTTACAGCCACAGTATCATCATAATTTTTCATCATCTTCTATGTTAAATCTCTCAATAAATCTGTCTCCAAAATATTAAGATTATTATTATTTATGAATGTCCCATTAGAACTGTTACTTAAAGAAGCATAGTAACCAATACAGTAACTGTTGTCAACCCTGTTACTGAGGTGTCAGTCCTGTTGAAAACAATGAAAAGACAAATGTAAAATCAGCTCATTTTATATGCTAAGTAAAAGAGAACTGTAATCCACTCAAAGAAATTGAGGTATTATAATTTTGTTTTCATAACTTTCTTTTAAAACAGAAGATGCTGTGAAAGTGTCCTTTGTTAATTAACATATTCACCCAGGGAAAAAAAATGCAATCCTCAATATTCTCACACAAACACACTTAGTGTAACAAGGGGGATTATATTTTTAGTTGTAGTACATCATAGTATATCATATTTGATTATTTTCAAACAGTAATTGATATGTTGGTAACAGGGCTGACAAAACACACACATTCATGTAGATTATTTGTGAAAACATAAAATAAAAATAAGATGGCCTGAGATGGCACGGCACATTCTTCTGAGAGGTAAGGATCTGCTTCGTCCAGAAAGGGGCTTCAAGACTTTTAAAACAGTAGTTTGAAAATCAAACAGTGAGAGCGGGAAATGGCACGATTTCATTTTATGACCCTTAAATGTGAGAAGTATGGGGGACCACAAGTTGTAATAGTAATACAGCACTGAACTAACTGTAATATAAAAATAGGCATTAATCAAAGAGTTTACAAATTAATGTATTAATCTATTAATAAAGAGACTAAATTATAAAGTAATTCATTATTTGATATTTTAACAGGTATAAAAAGAGGAATTATAAATAGAATTTACAAATGAAATATTAATCAATCAAAAAATAGTTCAAATTAAAAAGGGATTAGGGTTAGGGGTAAGTAAATAAGTACATCATTTCAAAATACATTAATGCATTCATAAATAAATTATAAAATCTATGTGAAAATACAGTTTAAAAAGACAAATAAATAGCTAGATTTCCAAATTGAATTACGAATACAGATTTTAATCAGGCATTTAAAATGTCCTTTTCTATCTGTGTCTCCATTTATGCACTGCTTTTCCTTTTCCTTTTCCTATTACCTATTTGATTTGATTTTAGCCTCTCCGTATAGCATTTCCATGGCACTTTGGTCCTTCAGCTGATAAAACGTGGTAAAACAATGCAAATTAGCTGATGTAACAGGCTCCCTGATCCCTGCAGATGTGACATGCCTGGATCGTGCATTTGAAGCTAGCGGTCTAGAGACTTCTGCTGACGAAGCTGGCTAGCTTGAATGGGGATTAAATCATTTCATCATGCAGCTCTTCTAGACTTTCCAGATGTTATTGGACAGAATGGTTCCAGTTATGACAGTAAAACAAGTCATTTTGCGGGGATTGTGATGCTCAAAAAAATGTATGCACCGTTTTACAGACCCTTCTCTCACAATGCAAGTTGTTTTGGGACACAGTGCATCACGTGACAATGTCATTACATGTTTAATACTGACAAAAATGCCAGGCTTTGAAGACAGTTCGTATGGTGGCCAAATGGTGTAACTACATTGTCAAATTATGGACTGCAGCCCAAAAATACTTTTTTCAGACCTTTTGCCCTCACAAAAGTGGACTTTTCTGTAGAATGACTGAGGCTACCATTGTGCAGAGACGCTGCTCTGTTTTATGGAAAGAGAACACAGTTTTGGCCCCCTTACAATAAAATTCCATGAGTGTTGACAAAACATCTTCCGTCAGCCCCCCTCTGCCAGCTCTAGAGCATCTCTCCCCAGAAATACTCTCTTCACTTCACATTATCCAGGCCTCTTAATCACCGAGCAGAGCTGTGACGAAATCCCAAATAAACACAGCGTCTGTGACAGAGGGATGTATCTAGGACAGAAAGTTGTCACGACTGTGGGGAACAAGGCAAAACAGATTCTTCTGTGCTGTGCAGCTGCAGCTCTTGTTCATAGCATCAGATGGCCTCCAGCAGAGCAGAGCAGAAGGCTAAACACCAGAGCCTCACATCAGGCTCCTGCCACACAGACCAGGACCTACAGTACAGTCAGATGCTCCATTGACGTTAGAAGTGTTTTATCTGCTATTTGATTCTAATTACTTCAAAAGCAGACATAACAGCCAGCAAAACTCCAGGGAGGAGAGGTCAATGCTTCCTTCACACCCCCACAGAGCACTGATTCACTTACATTTAATGCATGCTGACCACCCCTCGAATCCTGTATTCTTATGTAGCAGTGCTTGTGTACAGCCTAAGAGATTAACACTATATGTGTAGAACATGCAGAAAGCACAAGAACTGTGGTGGAAGTATGTCAGGATGAGAAAGAAGGTTTGTTAAATCTTATAGTTTGGGACTGCACAGGCTCTTATCTATGCTACCGGTTTACACTCACCGTGACGCAGATTCAAAAGATGCACTACGTGTATATGTATATTTCTGTATAAATATTTTGCATATGTCTTTCATTTTATTATGCAACCCCATGTTCTATAATGACAAATAAGTCAACTTGGACTTACAATAGGCCCTTACAGTGGTGCTATATATAACCCTTTTCCACCCAAGTTAGCGGATCTAAACAGGTTTTTTAAACACAGGTACACCCACTTAAATATCACCTGTTTACCACATTCCCACTTCCCGCACGCAAGGCAGCCCATCTGTGACTGTTATCTGAAACATTATCTTGAACGTCACTAATGTCACGTTTCCTGCACAATTGTGCTGGAAACAGTTGTAACAGCATTTGTAAAATGGTGAATAAATTATTTTGAGTGTCACTTCCCCCCGAAATGACTCGTTGCACTGTCATAATTTGAGCCATTTGGTCCAATAATGTTTGGAAAGTCTCGAAGAGCCACACTTCCAACTTTTAGCACTTCAAGTTGGCTGGGCACAAAACAACACTGAGCGGATTTCATAGGAATGAACGGGGCTCCACCTCCAACACTGTGTCCAGTACTAAAACGTCATTAATAGACAGCATCCCGAACTCACTGTATGAGGCTGTGTTACAATCTTCCTCTTAAATCCCTGCTCGGGGTTTTAGAGCCCCTCTTCCACTTTGTAATAACTTGACAGTGTTTGACTGTCAAGATATGTTTGTCCTAACTACAATCAAACAGCAGGTGCAGAGTCTTCGTTCTGCATGAACAGTCCGTCAGGAGAAATAACCCAGATTAATGGAATTCTTTGAACACTAGCTACTTTTGTGCTTACCCAGTGGAGGAGAAAGTAAGAACAGTGTGTTGTAATTACTCATATTGTGCTTGTCCATTCAGTTTGTACCATCACTTCATGAAACAACAAGACACAGGGGTGTAGGATAGTTCTAAATACTGAGCCCACTGGCCCCACACAGGTCCTGACAAACATGCTATCGCGTGTGGGTGGACTCAACAAGTTAAGTGGGACACAGCAAGAAACCACATGTGGGCCATTACACAACCAGCTCCATCTGAGAGGCATGGTGACCTGCATGGCAACGAAACACAGTTTTCTTTGGGACAGTTTCTTGAATAGCAATACATTTCACTGAAAACATGTTGCTTTTGAGATTTTCAGGAGAATTCTCAGCACCGCTCACATCATACTGTGCTGGAAGAGGAAATAGATGGGAAGTAAGAATTTCTTGTATCTGGGGAACCCTTAACACAAATCATAAAACCATAGTGGATATGCACTTGTCCTTGTCGTGGCTTGTGTTGAGTTCTCGGCCTGAATTAAAGGTCAAAACTGATGGGAATGAGTCACTATCATAGGTGTAGCAGAGGACACATTAGATTGAAAGGTGGATTGGTGCTGCATCAGCACTGTTGTCACAGTGTACCACCTGCTCATGGTGAAGAGAGAGCTCTTTAAACAATTGAATTGCCCGTTTTCATTTTTTAAAACTTTACTTCCAGATTTTATGCACAGAAGCAATGCTTCAATAGAATGTTTCAGACACCTGACCTTATCAGAGAGTAATACAAATCATAACTAGAATGGCACTCAGTCGTGCTCATACCAAGACCCAACAGTGCCCTTTAATTCAACCAAACCTATATTTAAATCTGCTAGATCCACATTTCTAATAGGGTCCATCTCAACTCCCTTAGATACCAGCCACCTCAATACGCCTGATTGTTTTCATTGAGATCCATTATTCCCCGAGAAACAAAGGAAAATGTAAAAATACATTTTAAAAACCCATAACAATTTTAAAGAAAGTGAACAATTCCTTGGTCTGTCCTTTTATCCAGACCTGCACAAAAAGTTAATGCGGTCTATTCTGGGCAGAGACCCGTCCTCCATCCAAGTTTAGTGGAAATCAGTAATTTGCACCATAATAATAATAATAATACAGCCCACATTTTACAGTGTAGCTTCCTGTCAGTACCATGTCATTTCCAGGATCTTACAGTGTAACTTCCTCGTGTGAATTCATACATATTAAATACTCACTGGTTCCTACCAGTACTCAAATCTAGGTACAACACTAGGAAATAAGTCAACATGGGAGAAACAATTACAGGTTTATAGTGTTCCTGACATTTATCACGTGCTTCCTCTGAACTGCCCGTGTAACTTCCTCATATGAATCAGTAAATATAAAATACTTGCTGGTTCCTACTGGTACTTAAGTATAGGTAACAGAGGTATACACAACAATACACATGGAGATATAAAAATCAAACATATTCATGAATCAGGGACCACAGACGAGCTGTGTAGCAGCACCAACACCATGACATTAACAACAGACTGGAACAACATTTTGAACAGACAATGAGGGAACATAATTCAACATGATTCACTAGAATGTTTTATTTATAAAATCTTAACCATATACACTACTATTATAAAATGTTAATATGAAGTAATTGTTGATGTAAGTTCTACAAATTTTGTTGCCAACCAAAATGCAGTTAAAATGATTAATGTCAATAAAAAAGACAAGAACCAAACAGAGACACAGTGAAGAGCGGCTCGGAGGATGAGTGACCCTGACAGGAGCAGCAGCAGACTGGGACAGAGGCTGATTGGTGGCTTTAATCCATAACAAAGCAGCTCAGGAGGAACAGAAGGAAAACAGTATTGTGAGGGAAAACAAAAGTATTCCTTGAAAAAATGATTGCCATGACCATGGCGATACTTTGCTGATATAATGGTTGTTTCCTGTGTTTCCGAAAAAAGGCTGTCAGACGGCAATGTAAGCAATGAAATATTTTAAATATAGCATATGCTTAAACTGCTGACCAGCAGTGACTGTAGGTAATACAGTGTCTTTAAGTACTTCTTACAACCCTTCTTCAAATAATCTGAACCATCCCTTCAGATTACTTGTTGGTGGCGGCACAGATTCAGGTATAGCAGTTTCACATGCAGTGCACATACTGTACCTCAGCAACGATGTTGATGAGAGTCAGCGTGGTCCGGTCCACATGGTGCTGTTTCAAAGCTGACAGACAGACAGGCTTTGAATGTTTTCAGGACATACTCGTACCTATGGGACTGCCTGGTCAGGGGTAGTCAATGCAGCAAAAACTCACAATAATATGTTTTATATGTCATACTTGTTGGGTATAGTCAACAATTACAATAACACAATATAACATTGTTACAGGCAACTATACTGTACAGCTATAAAGATATGTGTCATGAGAAGGCTTTAGTCTGGTGGTGCAGTGAAACTACCATTACAGAGGTGATAAAAGCACCATATTTTGCATGGTGTTTCCTTAAGGTCTATAGTGTATTTTTTAGGCCTTTGTCACATTTGCAGGTGGAACAATCTTAAACCACCTTAGAGCAACATTTGATAAGTTCTCTGCAGGCTGTGGGGACTTCTAGAAGTGTCATCCAAACTGGTTCCCATGACCCTGATTCCTTGGTCCATCCATAGTCCCTTGGAGAAGGAATACCTAGCTGTGAGAGTGTGCTGGTTGCCCAGATTCCAGTCTGATAAACTGCCCATCTGATGTGCTGTAGCAGAGTATCTTGGGTCCTTACCCAGACTTTTACATATGCTATTGATATGGTAAAATCTGTACTTTTTGCCCATGCCAAAAGCCACCCAGATGTCAGTAAAAGGTTGAATCACAAGTAAATCATAAAATAAACCTGCAAGAATAACAATGACATCAGTGTACACAGTACGCACATGGACAGTTTTTGCTCCTTGCTCCAGGGCATGCTGTATATGAACCACAATGCGGGTGTCTGCCTCTTCATGATTACTACTGCTCATGGTGCTGCTGGAATCAAATGAAGATACAGCTTGCCCAGGGGTGGAGCAGCAATTTTAAATGTGGGAGGTTCTAGGGGTAGCACATGAGCACCGCAACCTTTGGCACCTGTTTCACACCCCCATCCCCCACGGGTGTGATGCCACTGAGCTTGCCCAATAACTGTATTCCTCCCATTAAATTGTTCTTGTGCATCTGAAAAGTGCTGAAGTAAATGATTTTTCAATCTGGCTTTGTTGACTAGCTTCCTGACACCTAGTTCCTGAAGTCGATTTACATACAAAGAGTGGAGCTCAGATAGCTGAAAGGGAAGGACTCAAGAATCAACACATTTTTCAACATAGTCCTGAAGTTCAATGAATGCTCGAGCCTCATTCATTTTTTCTATGTTTTCTGGACATTGTCTCTCATTGTCGCGAGTCCACTGTAGCAATTTCTCAGCTTTACAAGGCATGGTAAATGGTATTTTGCCTCAATTGCAATTAAATCTCCTCCAATTATCCATGTCATGAGCCTTGTGTCTGTAAGTTCAGTGATCATGGTTCGGATATTCCTGTCAGCATCAAATGTTGATACTTCATGGAGAGCACCTTGATCTATGCCACCCTCACAGAAGAAGCACTTTTGAACATCCAGTCGTTGGCATTTCATTGGCATTCCCTCTCCAGATTCAACAGCATTCCGCACGTTCTTCTTTATCGCTTTCGGAAGCTTTGAATTGTTAAACTTAAGGTGGCAAGATTTGTGCCAAGAAGCAGAATGTGAAGCAAAATTGCTAGCAGTTTCATCATTCCCAAAATAGAGTTTAGTTGGAAGATTGTCAATCGCCCTAAATTGCTCGACATTAGCAAGAAATGATCTATAGGCCCATAGAGCATAGAGCCCAGTTCAGCTCCATGTTTAAGTCTCAGAAAGTAATGTTATGCAAGCATAAAAGAACAAACAAATCAAGACATTCTTACCAGCAACACGTCTACAATAGGAAACCAAAATAACTGAAAGCATGTTTAGCTATGTACTGTCACACACAAATAGGATTTAATGTGATGTGATGCAGCCTAACATAAAACTAATGGCCAAACTATGAACTCAGTAGATAGCTATATGAATGACCTAAAGTTGAATTGAAAAATAAAAGAGAAAACCAAGATCTCTTAAAATTTAAGCAATTTTTGCCGCCTTTTTTTTTTTTTATAATTCTGCCTATATTATACAGGGCTTTTTGAGTTTTTTTGTGGTCTAAGGTGTCTTGGTACTCTATGTTATGCTTATAATTTGGAAGATGTACTGGCCTGAGCACAAATTAACAAAAGGAAGCTTATTCAGTGGTCTTAAAAGGCCATTACCATGAAAGTTTTACTCAAGAGGAATATAGTTGGTTGGATATAGTTTTGTAAGTGATTTGACACTAAATTTCAATATTTCAGCTGGGCTCCTAGGCTGAATGCCCGTATGCAAATCATACCATGCCACCATAAATCACAACTTCACAGAGGCTCGCGATATCATTCAAAAAGTACTGCACAGGGAATCATTTGGTTATCAAATATTCAACCTGGTGACACCAATTCTTGACATCACCAAATGTTTTCATCTCACAGCCATATCAGCCACTTTAAACTTTTCAGTTAAATAGTGTTAAATGTACATGTACTCTTGCAAATTCACAAAATAAAACGAGATGAGATTAAATGTCAGCATTCACCAATTAGGTCAGATAGAGTAAGGAATGTGCACATACATAAACACAACATGAGCCACACTCACAGGCCATATACAGGCTGAACGAGTTGTTGGTGTGTGCCATCATTCCTTCCATCCATACAGTCTGTGAGGTGATGACTTCATAACAAGACCACACTGACTGACATGGAGGGAAAAACCCTCAGACCTCATTCTGAAATTAAGATCAAGTGGATACATGGCTTTAACAATCTAAGTTAGGAATTCATTTTTAGTTTCAAATCATCTTTTTGACGGTGACAACAATCCTAGAATAATAGAAAGACTGTCAGGATGAAAATACCCACAATTCTGGATCAGACTCCTGAGGGCTCCATAATATACTCAATATACTCTGTTTCATTGAGCTGAACCTTTGGCTGTATTTTTGGCAAAGAACGAGGACTTTGTATTTTTGTCTCCTATCTCTACATTACATAACGGTCGGAGGAAGCCAGTGTGGATGGAGGAATTATCACAGGCACCAACAACTCTCTCAACCTAAATGTGGAATTTGAGTTTTATACTAACAGGAAAAAGGCTTTTAACTGGTGGTGTATTTAGAGCATGAGAAGAGAGGACACATGAAATCTTGAAATACTGAACCTTAATAAAATAGTACACATAGTAGGTGTTTTATGGACAATACTAAGTCCCCTGTCTCTAGTCCAAAACATTGTCATCCTGGTCAAGAAAAAAAAAAGTCAGCAGGTTAGAATTCTTATTCGTAACTCATATTAGCAGCGATGTGTGCAGCAACATAACCGTGTTGGGTTTTTTTTTTTCAGAACGCTTACTTACTTATGCTGTTTTGGAAAAAAGGAAGGAAAGGAAGAGAGAGAGCACATACTGGAACAAGTACTGCATAATACCAAATCTGAGACACAATCCTTGAGTCTCACAGTCCTTCCCATTAACAGTAACTGGCTCAAGCTGCTTACTGGCAGATAAATTGGATGACAGCGCAGTAACAATGCATATTAACAGACCATCTCTAACTCTTACTGAGTTGAGTTGAACTTGAGCTGTTCTGGAGGTCCACAACAAATCCTCTGACATGTTCCATTTTGAACGAAACATAACTCCTCTGATCTTCATCTCATCTTGACATGACTGATACTGGTAGACTTTACATGATTAAAATAGTTCTACAAGGTTAAAACATGTCTAAGAGAAAAAAATAATTGAGTTGAACAAAAACTGAACAATCCACCATTTCCCTTTTTTTCAATGAGGGTGAGCACTATATATTTTTTTTTATCATCATTCAATCCTATACACCAAGAGAAACCACAACCTACAGAACCCACACAGTTGAATCAACACCTGTTTGAGTACAGGTGTGTGTGCCAAAGTGTGATTTTCAGTGTCCGCCATTTGCCAGTAGTGGTGATCAACTGACAGGTGGAGGCTGGCACAGTGAGCTGGGTGAGCTTCTGGAGGACCTCAGGGATGGCAGTGTTGAACGCTGAGCTGAAAGTCCACATACAGGATCCTTGTGTAGGTCCCTTTTCACATTCTTCTTTAAAAAAATGACACAGTATCAAGTGTGATGTTCCTGTCACATTATGGCCATGTGATCAAATGTAAACAATTCTTTTCAAATGTAATCACAGTAACTTATTTCACCTCTCAATCGGGAACAAAAGAAAAGAGATACTTGGTGGCAGACAGCACTTTCCAACAACAGATTAGTCACCAGGCTCCTTTGAAGGGGGGTGTCCTCGAGACATTGGGGGTTTGTTGTGGGAAGTAAGCCTCTCCCAGTGCAGCACCTTCTTGGGGCTTATCAAAGTCTAGACTCTGGTCTGCCACACCTTGTATTATGATGTGTACAGTTTTCTACTATGAGACACAATTTCTATTCAACAAATTATCAGGGACGTTAAACACACAGGAGATCATTGACAGCAGGGGTCACCAACCTTTATGAGACTGAGAGCTACCTCAAGTAGAGGGAGTGATATGGAGGGCTACTCGTTTCATTTAATATTTCCAAATAGTATACATTTGTTCTGTTTACTGAATTGTATACATTTGAAGAGGCACTGTGTAATTTTAGGGAGGAAACTTTAATCAAAAGAGAAAAATCTTCATTCATTGATTTCATGACAGAATGAACAAACTGTCATCAACATTTCATCCTTATTTACTGTCTTTATATCTGCAGGAACTTTCTAATTAGCCACCTTTCTAGCTTTAAACATAGTTGTGGAGACCTTGTTCCAGCCTGTTTACGCAGTTATGAAAATATATCACGTAAGTATTTCTAACTTTGTATTATTTTTGATTCTATAAATCTTATATTGATCAGTTTAAACTTATTTTACACAGCCACACAGCTTTATAGGTCTAGCCTACATGCAGGAGACAGGATTTCTGAAGGCAGGCTTTCTGAGCTAGGCAGCATTCCTGGTGTTCCTCAGTGATCAGGCTTAGTGATTATTTCCATTGCTTTAAAAAAATCAATAGCTGGATGATGAACGTTACAGTTACAAACTGCCACAGGTGTCTGCTCTGTGCAGCAGTGAGGCCAGCAGCAGAGTCGCAGTACAGGGCAACAGGAGGCACAGTTCACTTGTAATGTGGAGAGAGTTACAACAGCTGACTGACCAGACAATGGTAGAGGATTTGTTGTTTGTGGTGAAATGTAAAGGAGCCTAATTGTGAAGTTGACCAGGGTAATGAGGGAAAAGCAGCCTTTGCCTCAGTGAGAAGGTGGAGGTGTTGTGTTTTCATTGGAGGTAAATTTACACAGCGTTTTACAGATAGTGATCGCCTGTTCGTCCTCCCTACATTTCTGAACTCCTACACCCTTACTCCACCTCTAGACCACTCAGATCTTCCGACCTAGGCCTCCTATCCGTATGCCGCTCCCTCCTCAAATCTAAGGGCGACTGTGCTTTTGCCATCAGGGCCCCATCCCTCTGGAATGGTCTACCCTCTTCCGTTGGATCAGCTGAATCACTAAATGTCTTCAAAAAACTTCTCAAAACCCATCTCTATCATCTTGCATTCCCTACAATAGAATTGTAAATAGTCTTTGCACATATCTGCATATGTATATCTATTTTATTTTATCTTATTTTATTTTATTATTTGATGTTTGTTTTTAAATCATGTTTTGTGTTTACTGTGCCCTGTACAGCACTTTGCAAACTTTGTTTTGAAAGAAGTGCTATACAAATAAATAAATGAAATGAAATGAAATGTTCTTGTATAAAGCCGCTGTACAGGGTATACCTGCTGGTGTCAAGAGCTTAATTTTCAGTGAGAACTTTTTGTTACCATGGCAGGTGCCCTGCAGGCAATTCATATGGTCAGGTGACCAGGTGCCTGGGCTTTGCAGCGGTCCTGTTCACCTGTTTTGATAAGACTTTTTCCCTTCCTATGAAATCGTATAGATACAGAGTCAGATACAGTAAGCATTGTTGCAGCCAAGTTCATTGACATTGATCCTGAGAATTTTCTGTCAGCTACAAAGTTGCAGATCCATATATGTGTCTCCTTTCCTCTTTCACACACTTGACACTGGTGTAAATTTAGTGGTAAGAATATGTCTGAGTCAGAAACAGAGTCCACCAAGCACTAAATGAGGCCATATTTGTCATGGCCAAGAAAGCTGGTCACGCCTAGTTGTCTCGTGTATATGTTGTCTCAAGTTTTCCTGTCTTATTTTGAAATTTCTTCTCTCCTCTCGTTTCAGGTAACTTGCCACTTCCCCTTGTGTCTCTCCCATCAGCCTGATTGTTTCCACCTGTTCCCCATTACCGTGTCTATATCTGGTCTGCGTCTCCCTTTGTCTGTGCCAGTTCGTCTTGTCTTGCGTGCCAGAGAACCAGCTCCAAGCCTTCTTGTCAAGTATTGTCAAGCCCTTGTTCCATGCCCCTGTCTTGTCAAGTTGTGTATTTTCTTTGATACTTTGTCTAGCTCTTGCTTTTGTTTGTAGACTTTTCCCTCATTAGTGTTTTTTGGTTATTAGCTGTTGCAGTGTTTTTCCCCTCCTTGTGAGTGATTTTCTGTTGTACTTTTCTAAATAAAGATTTGTTTGTTCACTTTGTCTCCTGAGCCGTGCATTTGGGGTCTAGCCCTAGTCTAGTCTAAGCTAAATGTATTCAGCCCAAGCACACTTCCATTCACTTTTGATTGACAGGTGTCGTGACGCCCCCCCGCTCGTAGTAGAACGTGGAGAGCAGGAAGTGAGCAACTGTAGTAGGGCAG
>OMLP01035669.1:0-12135 GCA_900302685.1 Spondyliosoma cantharus
AGGGTGTAGCCTGATGTTGGTATGACTAACGTTAGATATCATGTTCAAATGTGGAAACTAATTTGTGTTAAAGGGTTAGGAGAGTAATAGCCTACACCAAATAACTCCTTTACACACACACACACACACACACACACTCATCTCGTCTCTCACTCCCTCACGCACGCGTGCACATAAACAAACACACACCTTTACTCCCGCTGTTAGGAATAGTTGGAATAAATACCTGTGTTTGTTTTTAAGGAAAAAAAGCCAATTGCTTGGTCTATTTAACAGGCCTGTCATTTTCATTATGCATTAGTTGGTATTGTTGTTTAATAATGCAAAATTATTTTTTATTAGATTACTCGATTAATCGATGGGATAATCGGTAGAATACTCGATTCTAAAAATATTCAATAGCTGCAGCCCTAATATGTATGACATGACTCATGGTGCTTAGGTGTATTTGAATTTTGTGGATCTGCACAGAAATTGACCGCAGCACTGTGGCATTAAAAGCCAAATTTAGAAATAAAAACATTTTTTTCAGTGATTATTGAGAATTTCTCACATTGTTTGCTTCCATGAATCACCATTTAGCATCACTTACTATGTGCGACAAGGGAAAAAAAACAAGACGCACAAGCAGTACATGATCAGATCGACAGAGTTGATTGGCGTTTAATAGAGATCGTAGTAAGGCAAGCTCTGTGTTGAATGGATGCTGCAATCATTCTTCCAGGTGTAGCCCTTATCTGAAAACGCCTGTGGAGGGAGAGTAAGAAAAGGCATTGTATTAGTATTTGGGACACACCTTGTTCTAGACAAAGCCAGATTCTCCCCAAACTCAGTGGGTTTAGGTTAAAGTCAGGTTTGCAGATTCACCAGTCGGAGGTTTGAGTCAGTCGTGTAAGGTTTGCCGTGACTATTGGATTGATCATAATATGTAAAAAAGTTAGCTTTACCTGTGCTTCACTTAATGCTGTAAATGGAGCGCCTCTGTGGATCGACCCACATTCTGATGTCTTTCTCTTGTTCCTTTTCCATTTCCTGACATAACTTTTCCTGTGTCCTGTAAATGAACATGAAAAATGATAAATCAATGCGCTTCAATTAGAGTCCCGTAAATTCACAGATGTACTGTCTGGCCACAAAGACACACACCTTTGGTCCTCAGAGACGGTCTCCTTCTGGTAGGAAATCTGGTTCTTTGTCCAGAAGATGTCATTGTGGTGATCGTAGACAGACTTAAGATGGAAATCAAGGCTGTCCTTTGGAGCCTAAAGTTAAGAAAGGAGCAATACTGGGCAGCAGCAAAACTCAAATTGCTTTGATATATTTTTTCTGGTTTTCTAAGTGAAGGTCAAAAGTATGCCCCCCTGGAGGTTACCTGATGCTCATAATGCATTACACTCCGACGGGTGCTGGCCAAAGTGGCCATATCGTGGAGGTGACTCCAGGGTTCCTCTGTTTGTGCGATGTGAGTGGGTTTATTGTATGATTTTCTCTGCATGATAGGAAAGGAGAAAGTGTGATTTCCAAATGAATAAAGAGATTCTATCAATGTGCTGAAATTTACAGCACAAAATGATTATCATTGTAGATTAAATCACATGATGGGTATCGCTTACTGCTATGGTACATTTTAATACCAGAACTGATTCATTTCAGGTGAGTTTTCAAAATGGGAAATGTTATAGACTGAAATCCTACAAATGTAGCAGGGCAATAGATTAATTCTATTTTATTCAACCTAGATGTTCATTTTGTTAGATTTTGAATCCACATAATGAGCCAACAGTGACTGTGCTCAAACACGTCACACAAGCATGTTGTTTTACGTAACACCTCTAGTGAGTAGATACTACAAAATCTGAATTATAATACTTAAGGTAAGAATTTAAGCAGTTAGTGGAAATGATTTTCCTGAAGTACCAGACGTGCTGCAGTACATAGTCTGTATCTTTACAGTTAGATTAAATTCTTTTTTTAATTTAATCTCTATCATTTGCTATTCACTTAATGATGTGTTTAATTCCTGTACAGGACATGGGTGTTTGAATGCTATCATTTGATTTCAAAAAGCTTTATTATCAACTGGGCCTCCAAAAGCTCCAGGTTAACTGGGCAGCATCTGGTTTATAGTAATGTAACTGTAATATTGTTTGGGTATATGGGAATAAGCACCACTATAACACAGCATCAAGTGACTTGATAAGGGACTGAGTCAAAATATCATTAAGACCTTTATTATTTCGGTTTGGTTTTAAAGTGTGTTTTATAAAATTATCACAGTTAACCAAGGGCCATGGAATATTTTAGCATGGGGGAAATAAGGAATCACTTTATTATTGCCATGCAAGTCAAATACTTCCCATTTACAGTATTCAATTGATAATAAACACATATAATATAGACTAGTAGATGTATTCAGAATTACATAAATTGGCAGTATGTTAGTTTAGTCTTTAGGTTAATTACCGGTATGTTTAAAAACAGTATATTATCAGTAGAAAAACTCACCTGCTGCGGCCTGAAGCCACTAAGAGTGAAGCCGTTTTCAGGCTTCGGAGAGGGGAAAGGGTCCCGGCTGGACATGTTTACCATCTAACTAATGACTACACGGAGGTCGGCGAACGAGAAACACGATATTGTATTGTGCTGTTGTAAGTTTCTATGACCTAAATTAGCTTAAGACGAACCCTTCTAGAAACTAAAGTTGAAAACCTGGTTACTTAGCAACCAAACACTTCCGGTTAAACCTTTCGAAAGAAAATAGTTTGGGATGTTTCCCTGTATGTACACACGTCTATGTTTCCCTCTACCCACAATTCACTTTTTAGTTTTTTGGAGAGAGATATTTTTTAAATTATTTCTCCCATATATAACCGCTATGCCAGTATGTAAAATTGTCAAAATTGACACTGACATTTTTTTTTTAAACTATCGGTTGTTACGTAGTCCCACTAAATAATGTTGTTTCATTTTACACAACATTTGCCCTGTTAACTGCTTTGTTGTTGATATGTCCTGTTGTAATCAAAGTATAGAATTAGTCTCTCACCTTTGTTTTGACTGCAAAATATCCAAAGTTGGAGTCAAGTCCAATTTTTTTGGCCTACCAACTATGTCCACTCTCTTAACCGTAAAGATATTGTTTGTTACTATAATAATTTAGATGATTATTAAGCGATCAACTTCATGATATTATATGCACATTTTTTTAAATTCACAAACAGAATTCTCCAAACTAAACTCATTACTTAAATCACTTAAGTTGTAGAAATGTAATAGACTTAAGAGTAATTAAACCTCTGCCTAATGATGTATATAATGATCTATATATGTACCCATCTATCATTCATTTCATTTTATTTACATTTAATTTTCATCTTATATTATTTTCTATACGTGCATTTATTTGTATTCCCCTTGTTCGACGACCTTTAGCTTTATTTTCGTGTTTGTATGTT
This sequence comes from Spondyliosoma cantharus, assembly GCA_900302685.1. Lineage (NCBI taxonomy): Eukaryota > Metazoa > Chordata > Actinopteri > Spariformes > Sparidae > Spondyliosoma > Spondyliosoma cantharus. The sequence goes on from OMLP01035669.1 coordinate 3,456, forward strand.
CTGCTGTTTGGTTTACCTCAATACTTCCTTAACGGTTTTATTTTAAATGGTAAAAAAGAAAAAAAAGAAAAAAAAATCTTCTATTGTAAATGTCCAAGTAATACGGCCAGCATATTCCTCAGCAGTAGCAGGCACATCAGCCAAATCACCTCCCAGTGTCTGCTCACCGTTTGTTCGTTTGAAGCCACGCCCCCGGCACCTGAGGGTGCAGGTCAGCTCTGCTCCTCCGTCTCCATCACTTCGACACTGACAGCAGGCGACGATGCAGCGAGGCCCAGGTCATCTGAACCATTTCTTACTATGGTTGCTTATAGCACAAACCTCTGCGGATTTGCCGATGTGCAAAGAGGTGAGGAGATTCATGCTGCCATATTGTTTTCCATTTTTCCATTATGAATAACAACCCATCCCGTGGTAAGCTAACTCATAGGTGTCACTTGTTTCTGTCATGACAATTTGAATGTGCATTTTGAAGTTTATTCAGGTAAATTGTTTATGGATGAGCAGTAGGTGAAAAGTTTAATTTAATCCAGCAAAAAGGGAAATGTGTTTCTCTGAAGTGTGAGAAAAAAAAGATTAAGTTGACCTAAAGCCTCTTAAACGGCTTCAGTTAAACGTATGTCAGAGAATCCAAATAACCTGTTCAAGTGCTATGTTTAAATGTTCCATGACTGGAGGATTGACTTCAGTCTGAAAAATAAAGTACAAATAAACAAGTGTGCATTTTCCGATGGGAGTTTTGAATTGGCACAAACCAAACGGTGCTGTCTTTGGCCTCCTTCACATATTGTGCGTGGGAACATGAACATATGTTTGAATTTAGTCACTTCTGCCTGCCTCAGTGCTGTTCACTTGCTCATTGTACTGCAGCTTCCATATGTTACACCGCTGTGCTCTCCTCGCCCTTCTATATCTGATTTCAGTTTGCATACGACAGCACCTTTTGATAATACTCAAAACGTTTCAGTTTATCAGCATTGCTAGAACATTATCAAAGCGTGTATGGAGTGGAGTTGAGATATCAGAGCTGTGAGGGGAAAGAAAAAAACACACACCTGTAGTCTTTTCTTTTGAGTCTATTTGTCTTATACTGTGTGTGATGGTTTGGTCGCATCCACTTTCATCAGACAAGGTTGTTTCCATGCCAGTCTGCTGACCATGAGGCTCAGCGGTCATTATGTCCCGTTGCCGTGGTTTCCTCATGTTTGTTTAAAGGAGGCATTAGGCTGCAGCACATCTCCAGTTTGATGCATTTTTACATCAGAGCCTCCCGCCCAGACCGCGTTCATCCAATACCCCAACCACAGCTAATGTAGCAGCTCTAATCAAGAAAGGGCAGACCCAGAGGAGCACTGCTGCTGTGTTTCTGTTAACTATTAATCCCACAAGGTCATGTGTGGGCATGGATTAGTCTCCTGAGTCTCCTCTTTCCTTGGAATATTACAGCCTGCTGGTCAGCCAGTGTGTTTATGACTTGTTTCAGAGGGTGTCACATCAACAAGATAACCTTTAGCGTTATGTCACATCCCAAATTACATGATTAGGGCTGGGACGGTATTTGTCAGTCACCCACTATAAGTGTCTCCAAATAGGCGTCAAAGCACGACAGGCGAACACAGCAAAAGCTTTGCACCTGAGCTCCTGCTGTCTCCAAACGTCCTGAGACAACACTTCAGTGACATGTTTACTGAAGGATCGGACAAATCAGCATTCTTCTTCCCTGGCTGAGTCTATAAACCCTGAAGGGACTCTGCAGCACATCCTTGATGAGTGAGATTAAAACAACAGTTGCGTCGACTTCCTAGGCAAATATTAGCCGCAACTTTTATTTGGAAAAGAGGCTGGCCTGGATTATGAGAGACATTCCAAAGTTACTAAACAGCTCCAGTAGCTTTACACACACATGCTGACCTGAATATTTATGTGTCAATAAAAATGTACTTGACATGCTTCTGCCAGTGTGTTTATATCTAGCCGTGTGAATCTTACACCTGTGTTTTGTCCCTGCAGTCAGATTATCACTTTGAGTACACAGAGTGTGACGTACTCGGGTCACGATGGAGAGTGGCGGTTCCCAACAAGGCCGACATATGCACAGGCCTCCCAGATCCAGTCAAAGGCACTCAGTGCAGTGAGTGTCCTCCTCTTACATATCACTTTATACACCCTGAGTGATGTTAAAATGTGTAATGTTTTCCAAGTTTTACCCTCCATCTGTTCCTTGCCATGTGGTCCACATCTCCATGACACCTTTGCTTCTCCCTCTTTCCTCTTCCGCAGCCTTCTCCTGTAGTGAGGGGGAGTACCTCAACATGCAGTCACAGCAGTGCCAGAAGTGTGCTGCTGGCACCTACTCGCTGGGCACCGGCGTGGCCTTTGACGAGTGGGACAGCCTGCCATCTGGTTTTGTCACCCAAGGGGTGAACACGAATGGCGAGGACGTCGTCACAGACTGCTCCAAGTTAGTAAACACCTCACTTCCTTATTCTTTAAAAGCAGGTTTTTAATAAAACAAATTGGTGTTATTAATCAGTCAAAGCTCTCACTGTGTCATCAGCAGAGGCGGAAAGTAAGTATGTACATTTACTTTATAACTGTACTGAATTAGATTTTTCAGGTATCTGTACTTTACTCGAGTATTTCTTTTTCTGACATATTTGTACTTTACCTCCCTCATTTTAACACAAACATCTGTACTTTCTATTCCTGACAACAGGTGTGTTACTTTAGTTTTAAGGCAATGTAAGGGAAAATATTCATCTGGGACAACAATCACCTATCTTTCTAGTACGTTTACAAACAGCTCACACAAATCCTTTAGATTACATTAATACGACATGGGGTTCAGTTAGCTTTGCCCAGAAATGTCCTACAGATGGATACTTTTTACTTTTATACTTTGGGCACATGCTTCTACTTCTACTTTTACCAGAGTCTATCTGCACTTCTGCTTCAGTAAAGACTGTGTGTACTTTTGACTCTGGTCAACAAACTGTTCCGCTGCTGATGTTTTTCTCCAGCTCCACCTGGACACCGAAGGGTGATTACGTCGCCTCAAACACAGATGAGTGCACGGCAACGCTGTCCTACGCTGTGAGCCTGAAGAAACCTGGAACCGTGTCCTTTGAATATTTCTACCCCGACAACAGCATCTACTTTGAGTTCTTTGTAAGTTTTTTTAAAAGTGGCAGTTGATGTTGAGAAAGGTGGCTGTTTTCTGGAGGGATATTTGGTAATTTCTGGCTTGATTCTCCACCTCCTGTAGGTTCAGAATGACCAGTGTCAGTCTACAGACTCTCAGAGCCGGTGGATCAAGATCTCTGAGAGCAGCTGGAGCAAACACAGGGTTTGTTTGGGTATAGATTTGTGAAGCATCTGGTTGTCATTTGCTGGAGTTTTCTGATTAGAGGAGCTCTGAATTTTTCATCTTCCTTTCTCATGTTCACATTTGTGCAGGTTGAGCTGAACAGCGGTAATAATGTTCTGTACTGGAGAGCCACGACGTATACCCTTCTGGGCAGTGCTGTCAAACCTGTGATGTTAAGAAACATTGCCATCTCAGGTAGATAATGGCATATGGTTTTAAACATTCGCTCACCTCTCAACTCCATTTCCCTGTTAATGATTACAGGGTGGCTGATGGGTTTCTTTCAGGGGTGGCCTACACATCAGAGTGTTTCCATTGTAAACCTGGCACCCACAGTGCAAAACAGGGATCTGCACGCTGTAACCCCTGCCCTGCTGATACCTTCTCCAACAAGGGTGCCACTGTTTGCCGTCAGTGTGATCGAGATGAATATGCAGGTATGCATGTTTACATTTCTAATGCCCACAAGGACCAATCATGTAATCGGCTCTTGAACTTATAGCCATTCCGGATTTGCATTTCACCACACACATGCAAAGCCATCTGCATGCAAATACAGCGTTTACTGCTTACATGCGTGGTCAAGGACTGTGTGAGGTATCCGTGGATCTTAATGTGAACTGTGTGTTTCTCGGCTTCTGTTTTACCAGAGGCTGGTTCAGCGAGCTGCAAACCGAGACCTGCGTGTACAAACAGTGACTACTTCTACACCCACACTCCATGTGACTCTGAGGGAAAGGTAGCGTAGAAACAAGAAGTGTGTGAAGGTGGCGGGGTCAGTAGAGGTGAACCCAGGCAGAGATTTCACTGTCCAGCAGCCATCTGGTGTAAAGATTAGGTTCCTTTAAATATGAATTGTCTGGGCTGATTGTGTGGCGCAGAGCCACCAGTTGCTTCCTCCATGTATTCATGTCTGGCTCGATGTGTGTGTCTCAGACTCAGCTCATGTACAAGTGGATTGAGCCTAAGATCTGCAGTGAGACTGTCAAAGGAGCTGTGAAGCTGCCCGCATCAGGGGATAAGCAAACCTGTCCTCCATGTAACCCAGGCTTCTTTGTCACCAACTCCTCTACCTGTGAACCCTGTGACAAAGGCTTCTACTCAAACGGAACAGGTGCAGAATCAGTACACTCCTCACGCGCTCTCTTACACACGGCACTAGAGATGTACATTTTAAGCAATTTCTTTAATTGATAGTCTGCTAACTTAACAATCGATGATCAGTTAATTATTATAAAATATGTTTTCTCATTATAGAAACTTTTTTTAACCTGTGATCTATGTTTGATGCAAAGCAGTAGGCTAGTTAGGGAGTTAAAGGAACAGATTAACACCAATTTACTTGAATGATAAACTAAATAACCCAAATTAATGACTTTAACAATGTTTAATAATGACTTTCTTTTTAATTTGTGGAATTCCCGTCAAATTACTTGTGTTTAATTAAAAGCTTTTTCTAATATCAGTATTTTGTATTTAACTTTGAAGTACTTATTCTTACAAGTATTTGTATTTTGTAACAAGATATTGTATTTGTGCCCACATTTGATTGTACATTTTTAATTGCTTAAATTCTTAACAATTAATGCTTAACATCCCCAGTACTTAAAAAGGATGGTGATTGGATTTAAATGATCAGTATTTCAATGTTAATAAAAGTAAAAATACAACCTTTGTGCCACGCTTGATTGAAATGCCACATCCGCTGTAAAAATCACAAAAGTAGATTAGACTTCCTCACTTCAGGTTGATATAGTATGTTAAGTGTGTACTGTAAAAGAATTAAAAAGCAAATGGCTCCATTTTTATATAGCACTTTACAAGCTTTTTGAAGCTCATTCATTTTGCCGCTCCATTTTCTGAGCCACGGCCGCCAAATTTTCTTTAAACTATCCAGACACTAATGACAGAAAACATTCAGCGAAGAATGAATTACAGGGACTGGAGCACACTAACTGATTATAAAAACTGAGACGCAACAAAGAAGTGTTGGTCTGATTGCACCATCGAAGGTGTGCTCCAGTCCTTTTCTCCCATTAATGAATTAAGGCGACGTTGCAGTGGGTTCACATTCCTGTTTTAATACATGCGTACCCTGACATAATAACATGTTATTTACTTGCAGTGTGTTCCGAGTGCCCTGTTGGCTCAGAGCCAGTGGTGGGGTTCGAGTACAAATGGTGGAACACGATGCCGAAGAACATGAGGAGCGACGTCTTCCGCCGAGAGATCACCGACTCCCAACAGATCACTGGTGAGACACAGAGGTTTACCAGAATAACACAGTTGAACTCACAGAAAGCAATCATTTAGAAGATAAAAGGAAGAAAGAGAGCTAGAGAATTAATTATGTTTCTCTCATAAAATAACAAACAGAACAGTCTGGTATTTGGCGGTAAGGTTGTGTTGAGCCTTCTTGATGTTTTAAAAATAGTGATTTTGATGCTAGCGTAAAAGTGCCCCTGCACTCCATTGAAAATTAGCTTGCCCGAAAACGAAACTACGGTAAATCTTAAAAGTGACTCTTTCTTCGTAATTATGCATTTACCTGAAGGTTTGACTCATATACATTCACAAATAAAGCCTAGGTTGCTTTTTGCCGATAGTTTCACTTTAAGATTCTTTTGTCAAACTGCTATTTCCAAGGTCAAATATTTATTTTCTGGGGTGATTTACATCCACCTGAATTATTGTGAGTGCCTGCATTGCTAGAAAGGAAGCGTGGAAATGTGTTAATATTTAAAATTTGTGATGACAGCATGGGAGGTGGCTGGCGAATATGTCTACACGACCCCCGGGGATCAGGACACAGACTACCTGATGCTCACCCTCAATGTTCCTGGATACAGGTTAAGACAAACATGTCTCTTAAAGGAATAACACACTAAAAGCATATGTATATGTATACACTATCTCCCAGTTGGAAAATCTGAACGAACTTGTTTCCACAGGCTGCCTCAGTCCATGACCACTGACAACGAGAGGAGTGAACTGTCTCGCATCACCTTCGTCTTTGAGACCATCTGTACAGCCGACTGCAAATTTTTCTTCCTGGCGGTGAGAGGAAATGTTCAGCGTTTATTCTCACGTACTTCTCCAGGATGTAAGCATATAAAGAAGTCCAGCTTGCCATCAGTATGAACATATATGGAGTGAGTGTATTTCTCTGCAGGGTTATAATCAGTGGAATAATAATGTTGTGGAGCAGTGGAGAGGCACCAGCAGGAAACAGTCGTACTCCTACCTGATCCAGAGTAACAGCACCACCAGCTTCACCTGGACATTTCAACGAACAGAGGAATTCAACATGGTGAGACACAATCACATGCCCTGAATATCACTCTTGACCTCTGACCCTCCCACGGCTTCACTCCCTCAGCCTTAAAAATCATTTTTGAAAGAAAAGATGGGCAAAAACTGAATTTAACTTCTCTTCATCTTATACCTTTGTATTTTCTTTTAAGTATGTTCACTTTGTGTCTGTAATTCTTCATGTATTCTCCCTTTGTTAACACTTAATCATTTCTGATTTTAAAGTTTACTTTACTGCAAAAACAACATGCTAAGAGGAAATATTAGCCCTTATAAACGTGTTTATGTTAATTGATGCATGAAGACTTTCAAAAGGGAAAGAAAATAAGGCACCAATTTAGTGACATACGATATAAATGAATTCACATGTAATGGCTGTAAATGTTTTAGATGGTCAATTTGCTACATAATGTTTGCTTTTGCTGATTTGCTAAATGTTTCTAAATGAGTTTTTCTGAAGTTCTTGCACTGAGCTCCGGAGGGCAGTCTGGAGCTTCGTGACCATTTTAGAAAAACCTCTGCAGCACAGACCACCACACAGCCTGCAAAACAACTCAACTGCTGATTGATACCTCGTGTTTCTCTTCCATCAGGAGAGGAAATACAGCGCTGATGCTGCAAAGATCTACTCCATCCACATCACCAATGTGCTTGGAGGCGTGGCCTCACAGTGTCGCCGCTGCGCCCTGAGCTCCACCACGGCTGGCTCCGCCTGTGTTCCCTGCCCACTGGGACACTACATGGTCAACGGGACGGGAGTGTGTAAGAGCTGCCCGCCAAACACCTTCGTCAGGGCCGATCAGCCTGTGGGAGAGGCGGCTTGTGTTCAGTGTGGACCAAACACAGAGACAAACAAGGTAAAACAAAGTCCTTTCCACTGAAAAAGTCTTTATACTGACTAAATGTATCAGTTCATAAATGTATGCAGGTCACAGAGGTCATGTCTTCACCATTCTTACTGGGGATTTGGGGGCTTTTACAACCTTTTACATCCTACAAATACTCAGTAATTATATGCTGTATTTTTTTCAGGCCGATATTCAGGCCCATATTTTTAGACTCTTTCTCTCCTTATTTACTTCTTTTAGGTAAAAAAGATACCAAATAAAAAAAAAAATGATAATAATAATTTACAGCATAATCACTGAAGGAATGCATTTCAGAAAAAATACTATTGGTCAGAAAAAATGTGGAAAAACAAAACTTTTTAGTGGCTTGTCAAAAATGAATAACGAAGGTTGGGCTGCATCAGAACATTTGGACTCATGAATTTAGCACTTCTAAAACCCTGTAAAACTTGTATCTTGAAGTAAACGTGTGTAACGCTGTGATCCTACCCTCTCATTGAAGTTACACTGCAGAAACAATAGATAGGGGCCAGAGTGGCTGAGACAGAGACACCATTCACCCTATTACAAGACACTGTACTCATGAAAGTGATTTTGAAGCCATAATTGCCATAACCAACCATAATTTTGCTTTAAAGTTCACCTGGCTCAGATGTAACATAGCTCTCACTTGCATTCGCTTATAGAATAATAACTTATATTGACTAGGGGTCGACTGATATGTTTTGTTTTCTAGGCCGATACATTTACAGATTATTCTATCTATCTTTATTTATTTGTATGGCGCTTTTCATACATAAGGTAGCACAAAGTGCCTCACAGAGATTAAAAACAACAACAGAGATTAAAACAGCAAAGAAAATCAAGAAAAGAAAATCAAAAGAACCCAACCTGCCCAGCAGATATGCACAGAGACATACACAAATACATACACACTCATATACATACTCACACACACACACACACACACACACACACACACACACACACACACACACACACACACACCCACGCACTCACATCCACACATACACTAGCTGTCACTAAAGAGACATGGCCAGGCACCGAGACCTGAGGCGAGGAAGAAGCTACCTTTGGGGGCCAGCCACACCGAGAAAGATCACGGTCAAAGGCCGCAGGGAGCGCCGCCACA
>OMLP01035673.1:0-12917 GCA_900302685.1 Spondyliosoma cantharus
GGGGAAGAGAGGGATTAGCAGAGGGCAGAGTGAAAGAGAAAGAGGATTGCTCTGCCAGGTGAGCCGTGAGGTGAGCTAAAGCTTTCAGAGATTATAACAGACTGGTCACAGGTCAATCAGGGGGACACGTTGTTAGAAACCGGGAGGCTTTCCTTCACCTCCCACAGCTCGATCGCAGTAGTGACCCATCGCCGGTTTGTGCCTCATTACCCGTCCCTGGATCAGCATGTTCTGAAACAAGTTGCTGAGGAGAGAAGACCTCGGCTGATTGAACGGACGTTGATTGATGTTGATGGAACGGGATTGGGGTGTGTGAAAGGAATCTTGTGCAGGCATAGCAGCACAAAAGAGGGTGGGTTGTGGAGTAATTCTGGTCAGAGAATGCGATGTAATGAGACCTTTTCATGCCGAAAACAGGAGTGTTTCCTGTCTGACTTACATTTGCAGACAGAAAACAAGTACGTCTTCTATGTTATCAAGTAAAATCTATATGATATTATTACACTTACATTTAGCAGATGCTTTTGTCCAAAGCGACTTACGGTAATTCATACATGCATTAATTCACTGATGGCAGTGGCTGCCATGCAAGGTGCCGACCAGCACATCAGGAGCAGTTTTGGGGGTCAGTATCTTGCCCAAGGACACTTTGAAATGCAGACCAGGGGAACTGAAGACATAACAAGACGCTGGCTTTACCCCCGAGCCACAGCCGTCCTCCATATATGGGAGATACACAGAAGGTAGACAAAAACACAAAACCTTGGTTAAAATAAATTTGAAGGACAAGGCTGGAAATATTCTATATTTTTCTTGTTGTCGACAAATCCAGCGAAAAGATCGAAACCAACAATCTGCTGGTCCATCTCTTAATACGCTCTGATTTCCCTGCCCCGTGTGTGACACTCTGCCCAAAGCCAATTCGTTCCTGCTGAACGAGTAAATCTTTAAAGGTTCCCTCCAGACATGTTCACAGACATACAAATTATTATTCCAAGCGAGCACTTTTAAATCTGTTAAAGTTGCCAGACAAAAACATTGAGAAAACACTGCATCTACATCTCAGGCCTTCTGCCCACTCCGTTCTCACTGGTGTGTAGCTTATACAAACTACATATTGGACCATGATTGGGGCGAACAAGTTGGAAGCTAAGGTCACAAAATCCTGCTTGCATGTATGTGTATATCTTAGAGGTTGTTTGTACCTGCCATTAACGTGTCTTTGGTACAAAAATCAGACAGCTCTAAATACAAGTCCAATCAAGATGCACTCAAACTAACTTTTGACCACATGTCGTAAACATTGACATCCATCAAGGATGCTGTCCACGCAGGACATGGTAGCTGTTATAATGACAGGACGCCGACATGCTTTGGCTCTCTTTTAGGTCAGCAGCAGATGTTTGTTAAAACACTGTTTCAAGTGATTTCATCAGTGAACTAATAACAACAATATTCCCAGATCCCTCAAAAAAGATTTTGAGTGTGAGAAACTTAAAAACTCTGCAAAACAACAGCAAACAAATCGCCAGGGCCTTCTTGTAAATTTGGCATTAAAAATGCAACACTTTGTTTCCTTGGAAAAAGTGTTGTGTTGTGTCATTGCTGTACCAGCCTGTCTGCTGCTCTATGTCTAAAGTGGATCCTGAACTGTCAAATTTTACAAGTATAATCAACGGTAGCCAATAAACTTTGTGAAACACTGTATGTGACGAATTCTTAACTATATGGGCCTTCTTGCAAATTCGGCAAATGTTATACATTAAATCATCTTATTGTTTGTGTGTAAACAGCGTCATGTCTGTTTACCAGCAACGTATGTTTTTAACTGCATAAAGAGAGATCTGATCACACGTGGTAGATCGGGACACATGTATACTGACATACTTAGAGGCTGCACGCTTGTGATGTGATCACCAGAAACAGACGTTAATATTAGGTATAAACAAAGGCCTGAAACTCAGATAGAGGTTGAGCACAGAAAAACTTCTTCACCTTCAGCAGATGAATGTGAAAACAACCTTCACTAACCATCCACAGCCATAACTCTACACAGTGAAGGCCAAACAGTCACAGAATTTTATTTAAAATGGGTTGTGAATACTATCATGTTTTTAAATGCGGTACGTGTTGAGGACTTTTTTCAGCCTCTGATTTACACTTTTTAAGTATTTAAGGCACCTGGACAGAAAATACTTGTTTGATGAATTACAGTGTCCATCACAATGATGATACAACACTGGCTCACAGTCCCCGATCTGTTTTAACAGTTTCGGACCACAATGGGAATGCGGAATAAACTCTGTGAGGGTTTTTCTGCGGAGGCATTGTTGGTTTTGGTCTTTTCACTGGATTTTTTGACAGTGAAAAAGATATACACACATAATTATCCTTTAAGTTTTGAAGGAATCCAATCACCTCTGCTACCACAGCTACAGAGGTGGAGGATGTTATTATGCTGCGTGCCAATTAGCAGAGTCAACCCTGTACAGTGTCATTCACTGTTTATTTCCATCCTGTCTCCGAAGGTTAGCTTGAATTTGTGACCACATGTTTATTAATTCTAGGCTGTAATTTTAGATTTTGTCATTTTGTCCCTGTTCTATGTGTATAGAAGCCAAAACAGATGTAATGAAATGTGCATAAACACACATAATTAGGACTTCTCGTCTCACTAGAGTAAAATCTCAGCACTTGATCCATTTACAACTTGGCCTTGACTGGTGTGACTGTGAATACAGGCATGGACAACTGATGGGAACATCTTAAAGACATATTTTACATTATTTATGCCAGCAAACGTCAGAGTGACTTAATGCTCCCTGTGGTTATGAAAAGACTGATGTTGCAGCAGAGAGAAAAACTTATCGACGCGGGCTACATACGGAGAGCTGTTGAGATGTCTCGTTCTCTCTCCCTTTAATACGATTTCTATTACTTTGTATTCTGTGGCGCTTTGCACACAGTTCCAGATCACCTGTTTGATCAGCCTCCAATGGTGTGAAGGTGCAGCCAGCTAAAACCAGACTTAGCCGACGAGACGGTCACACGCTCGATATGATTGTCTCTCTCCAAGCAGACTGTGATATCTGGGCACTGATGAAATCTTGCGCAAGGCAGCTCAAACACACAGTTCCTTCACCATTATTAACACTAATTAGCTTTTTTGCCACACTTTCATCTCACTTGGATTGATGCTGTTTCTTTAGATTGACACTTTCAGATTGCTTGTTTGCCCGGAGGCAGAGAGGCTGATTAATAACTTGGGTCTGGCTGTAATTAGTGTGGACGCTGATATGACTGCTGAGGGACTCTGAAGCAAAAACCCCAAGTTGTTTCAGGTATGCAACAGGTGACCTTCCAGACTCAGGTAAGGTGCGCTTAGATGGCCTGTGTATGCGACTCAGAATGATGTGGAAAGATACATATCAGCTGCCATTTTGAAAAAAAAAAAAAAACTCTCATTAGTTGAAATTCAAGTGATGTTTATCGTGAGACTAAAACACTGTAGCTGTGCTTAGACTTAAATCCTAACATCAGTATGCCAACATGCTTGCACGCCAATGCTGAGGCACAGCATTTATGCTCACCATCTTTGCTATAGTGTGTTAGCATGTTAACATGAGCTAATTAACCTACACCAAAAAAGGCTGCAGGTATCCGTAATCCAAAGTAATGGACAAATTGAAAGTTTGATTCCATCACACATTTTTCACTGCAGCATTGATAGATTTAATCAAAAAAGGTTGACATTTCATCAGATATCTCGAGAATGGTCTTTGTGACCGGAAAGTGTGTGCGAGAGTTCATTCTTTTCACTGGACCTAGATTAAGGGGGGATTTTGACTCCCAGCACCACAAATAAAGAGATAAAGCGAGTAGTGTGTGTTGCGCTTTGACTCAAAAATTTAGCTTTGAGCAGATGATGGCAGTATGTGGAAAGTTGAACCCTCAGGAAGTCACTGCCACTAGAGGTATCTCAATCAAAACAGTAATAACACAAGATATAGTTTGATGATGTTGTGAAGTAGCGTCTGATCATGGGAGTCATTCTTCAACAGTCATCAGTACCAATGAAAATCTACCTGACATGACTCTCTGACATCACCTGGTCGATGTCTATAAAAAACAACTGATACGTTAACATTTGTACGTGTCATAAGCTACGTACCATATTGACATGTTCTGTAATACATATCAGATGATGTTCATAACATGTTTATGACCTGCCTTTCATATCAGCAGTTGGAGGGGATGGTGGTGGAGTCAAGCTGCTAGAAGGCTGCCAGTGACCGTAGTTCAAGGCTGTGTCACAACATTTGTAGGAGTGAAGCCACTCAGGACAATTTCTTGCTTTGTTTGAGGAGCCCAAAGTGTATTTTAAACCAAAGTTTCAACAGAAACTTGCATTGCCAATATGTGTTCTGGTGAATGGGTTCCTGACGTTACACCCCATTTCTGTCTCTGTTTCTTCTTTTCTTTCCTCTCCTTCGTAGGACCATGAGGGAGTTCGTTGCTGCCCGGGTACGGCAGCAGATTCTATACAGAGTTTCCCCACAATGCACTTGAGGAACTCGAAGAACCAAGATCTTCAATGTTTTGTTTTCTTTGTATTTAATAATAAATCATTTAAACGCATCTTGTTGATGGTGTGGTCCTTGCTAGTGAATTGAACATTATTGGAAACATTTGGGATAATGTCAGTACACAACTAAAAAAAACAAAAGTCATTTTTCAACATTTTAATGTGGAAATGTTACATAGGAAAAGTCAGAGGATGAACAAGGCCGTTTGGTTTCATCATTTGGGGACCACAAATATCTGCATCAAATGTCGTGCCATTTGACACTACTTTTCCTAAAGCACACAGTTCCATCTCTTCAAGTCGAAGTAAATGGTAGCTTTTCAAAACATTACAATAGCGGCATCAAATTTTAAGCACCTTTAGATGAGCATTTTAAAGAAGAGCTCTGCTCACGGCTGCAAAGTCAGGCTGACTGGTTTATTATTAGGGAGTAAAATATAGGGGAGGATGAGGTAAATAGTCGATGTTTGAATCCATGGTGCAATCATCTTGCTGCAAAACACTTAAATTACACTCCGGGATTTATACAATGACAATGGAGGTGAGCTGATAATGGAAAAAAATTACTTTGTGGTGATCCACAAAGATGCAACAATCTATTACATTTTAAGAGGAAAACAGGCTAGAGTCGTGAAAAACTGATGGCGGCTGTGCTGCTTCCTGGTCCGCAGCTCCAAAATATTTCAGAATTGCTCCTGCAAAGACAAAACTCCTCAGGTTACCAAGCAAAATAGATCTTCAGCAAATATTTAATAATATACTTCAGTTATGTTACACTAATGCAGAAATTCATAATTCGAATTATATTAAACATTGAAATATACAGTACAGTGTCCCTTTAAAGCATACACCCAATTTCAAAGTTGTTACTTTTAAGCAGTTTTCGACACATTGTACTTGTTAGAGTTATAAAACGAAGATAAATGACTGTTGAGCACTGTGTGATACTGAAGGAATATTTTTGTGTATATTTCACAGGGTATTACAAAGAGGACTAATTGTGCCCAACTGATGATATGGACTTAACCTATATTCTGTGGGCAGAACTAACAGTCATGTATAGTATAGTTTATTTCAATTTACTTTTATTTGTGTTATGATTATTTTGAATAAAACAAAGTATTCCATCAAAAACATAACTAAACTGTAGGAATGTAGGCAAATTTGTTCAAATTATTTTGTCACAATAAATATTCTAATAAATGCGGTAAAGAAAGACACAACTAACTCAGTAGAGTTAACAATAATCCAATGCCACAATAGTCCATAATGATCCACACTAGGCCTAATATGTATTAGTGTTGTTTAGCACACTTCACATTAGAGACCTATAAACTGAGGACCTATAAACTGAGGACACACTAAAATTGATAAATTAATCATAAAAATAATCCTAAAGTAATGTCACGTGGCAATTATTTAACAGCAGAGGAGGTCTATGAGGGAACAGCAGCTCCCACTGGACGAGGATACAGCAGACATGACTGACATCTGCTTAAGAACACACCCTCCCTCCCAAATGTAATGCCAACGCGCTGGACCTGCCATAACTAAAACGGGTGTCACTTCAGTCAATCAGTCTTGTGGCATTCAGATGTGACATATATATTTTATTTTAGCCATTTCCTAAAGCAAACACTTAAGATAGCTAAAAATTTGGCATTAAAGCTCCCCCTCCACCTCACATCATGAAAAGAAACCTTACCTTTATCCTGTGAGCGTTTTTCTTCATCTAGTTTTGATGCCATGCTGTGAATGACCGGTACCGGTGGCTCAGCGAGTGGCAATCAGACGTATCGCCTTGGCTTGCTTGAACCTCAACGGAGGTGCTGTGAATAAAAGTGCCAGATACTTTTCACACTTTTTCCGTCGGGTCACTCCTCAGATATTGAGGCCGGACTTGCAACTTGAGGGGGCCTCCTAGTGGAGTGGGGGCCCTATGCACCCGCATAGACCGCATACAGCAAGAGATGGCTCTGTTCGTGGTGATCTATTCCTTAAAAGCTTCTGATTCTGAGAGAGGTATTTGTGCCTCCGCATCGCCTCTCAGAGCTGTTTCAGAGTAAAGCGCAGTTCATCATTCATCATTCTTGTCTGCAACTTCAAGATGCACATGCATTACAGTATCTTTCAATGATAAATACTTTCTGTTAGGAACGACACTTAAAATCTGGTTATGATTACTGTAATCTCATGTACCCCTAAATCAGGAAGAAAAAAAACATTAGAGACTAGCTGCGTTCTCTAAGGAGAGCTACAACCAAGTAGACGTACGTTTAATTGGATTCCTCCCTTCATTTGCGAATTTTCTAAACTCAGGACCTCTTAAGTTTGACAGCCGGGTTTAATTGTAGACACAAAGTCAATGTATATCGATAACTCATGAGTTAATGAATATTATTGACCACGCAGCTCACATATGCTTAGTTAGTCATTAATCTCGCGCTCTCTTTGGCAAGCTGCCTATGAAACTTAACACCCAGCATATAAAAAGCCTGTTCAAGACATCATGAGAATAATGAAATGTTTACAAATTCTGGTTCTCGGCCCAATTAAAGTATGAACCTCGCTTGCTTTATGAATTGTTGTGCTCAATTTAAGTGGCTTAGCATTATTCAATTGCGTGTGTAAACTGCAACAGCTAATAGGAGCCATATGTTTTTACCTCCCAAGATGTTTTTTTTACTTCATTATGCAAAATAAATAACTGGATTTGATTAGGAAAAACGGAAGAAATAAATGCGAAGAATAACAAAGTTCTGCTGCATGAGCCTACATGTAGAAGCAGTGATACAAGGTTCTGACAGATAATGGATGGTAATGCAGGAGGACGAGGAGTGCAGGTGAAATAATTAGGGAGCAGTAAGAATGGGAGCAAAGATGTGAGAGGTAGATAGAGGAAGAGACAGAAGGAGGACAAAGGATAAGCCACAGAAACGAGCACATGGTAGATGCAGAACATCGATGTCGTAGTAAAATAATTTCTTGTTCCATCTTTGCTTCATCTTTGTTTCAGTCGAGGTTCTGACCTTTTTGTCACGTCTCCTCAATCTTTCCCATTTTTCACAGGGAGTCTTGAGCCAACGGTGTGATAATGCCTAAAATACAAAAAAATTAAATAAAGCTGATGTTTAAAAATAGTTCATATCGTCCAGTAGATGTAAGATAATTCTCTCTCCACTGCAGTGATGTCTGTTTTTTTCATTTTCTTTTGATGAGGTTTGAGTTTTCTGCTTTGTTCGTCTTTTATCCGATGCAGTGCTGTTACGTAATGTGCCCGAAGCAAAACATAAAAATGCACCCTAGTCACATTCAAATGTTTTTTATTTTAATGGTTTTAACTGTCAATTAAATGTGCAATATGTAATTTCTGCTGCAAAGTATCATTCAATCACAACACAAGACGTGGGATCATGGGGGTTGTTGTTTTCATTGCTGAACAACCACCATCGATGATGAAAAATCTATGTAGATGACTCAGGCAGAAATGTTTCCTTGGCGAGGCAATGAAAGTTTTATTCAAGTTGTGTTTAGTTGCCAACTTCCCGCCTTGGCCTTTAACTCTCCCAGAAGTAAAAGCGACAGGCGACCAAATGAAACACACCGTTACCTTGAATTATGTTACGGATTTCTCGGTTTGGGCTAATGCAAGTATACAGCTCAACAAAATGTATAACAAACGTCTAGTCGTTTTTTGTTTATTTGAATGCAGAAAAATTACATTTTATATCAAACCCAAGTGTGCCACATCAATTTGTCTGAGAGAAATTGCTTCTTTTATTGGTCTTATATTATATTAAACTGAATATGTTTAGATTTTGGGCTGTTGGTGAGACAAGCATTTTGATTCTGGTGTGTTCATTTTTCACACTGTTTTGTGGAAATTTTATCCAGACAAGCTAATTAATAATCTGCAGAAAAATTCTCAACTGCAAACGCATCATTAACCATGTAATCAGAAGTCCCTAATAAAGTAAATGTTTTCAGTTTGTGTTTTTGATCAAAATAAAGCTAATGTTTGCTATCCTATGTATATATAAATAATAATACTATTTAAGGTTCATCCTCTGGCTAACTTTCTCTAGTTCTCCTTCAAAAATGGACCTCAGATTTTCACGTGTCATACTCAACTTAGACCAATATACACTCGGTGCTGATTTGTCAGACGACATTAACTTATGGCCACAACAACACAGTGTTCAAAACTGCATGTGTCATGTGTCTCGTACTGACATTTCTACAAAATGAAATGTGTCTTATCACGTTCACATTACATGTTTAAGACCCAACTATTATATCAGGAGGAGGAGGAGGGGATGGTGGTGGTTGATGAGATCTTGAGACATCTTCGACCAAAAAAGATAAGCTAAATAATAATCTCTTCACAACCCTAACCATTTTTTTACTACCCCAGACCATGAGCAACTGAAAACTGAACATAAAGAAATGTTAAAGGTCCCATATTATGAAAAACACGTTTTCTCTGGTCTCTACATATATAAACTGGTCCTCCCTGAGCCTGCCAACTCCCAGAATGAGGAAATCAAACAAGTCCTGCATGGTCTCTGCAGCCCACCCACTGGTAAAATGGCGCTCCTACAGGCTGTTCAGATACAGCTCCTTTCATTACGTAACCAAAGGAGTCATTTTCATAGGCTGACCTCCTCTGCGTGGTGATAGGAGACATCCGAGAGGGGGGCGTTCATCCGCGAGGTGAATTTCGGTGTGTCCAGCTGCAAGATAGCAGTGTTTCGCAATGTCGTCGCTCAGAGTTAGACACGCAAATTGCTCTGTTGTTGGTTGTAAGAAATCAACATAAGTGCCTATATTTGGTCCCAGCTACAGAAAAACAGAAGAGACAGTGGTTGCGTTTCATTTTTAACGACAACATGCCGGCTACGGTTCGTGTAAGTTTGTTTGTGTGTGCTAACCACTTCACATTGGACTGCTTCGGTAACGAGGGTCAGTACAAAGCTGGCTTTGCCACGACACTGACCCTCATAAAAGGATCAGTACCAACCATACTGGACCCAGCAACTGCACCCGAGCCACAGGTAAGTATTGCCACGAGTATGGTGTCAGCTGGAAATTGGCTAACTAGTAAAGCGAGTTTAATGTTAATAATATTACAATGGAGCTGTCTAAGAGTTTAGACACTATGTTGGAGACAAAAACAGCGTTCGCTAGCTGTTAGCCATTAGCTACATGGTAGTAACTGTAACAACACATACGAGCAAACTAACATTATTCAGACACACTAACCATTCTGAAACGTCCTGCTGCAGCCGCAGAGTCTGTATTTCCTCAGGAACCTCTCCTTCTGGGTCCGATTCTGGGTCAAATTGGTATGGTTGAACGAAAGCATCTTGGCAAGCCATAGCGATACACTGTAAAACATTAGCGCAGGCTACCGCTAGCATAAGCTTCATCGTCTCCCTGAGAGGGATGCGTAGCAGGCAAGGCAGGCATTGACAGATGGAGCTCATTAGCCTTTAAAGGTGCAGGCACAGAAACAGCCTGCTGTCAGTAGAGCTCACTTGAGCAACTTTTAGGCAGCTGACATTCATTGGGTTTGGGGCAAAGCATTTTGAATGCAGTGTTGTTGGACCTCTGACAGCTGTGTGAAATTGATGAAAAACAGTATAATATGGGACCTTTAACAGCATAGATCCTGTAAAGAATAGGGCAGTGAGTGATATTTGCGTGTGGACATTGTGTGGTTGAGCAAGAGAGAGGAAGCAGCCGGCCGCTGCAAATGACTCAGACACATTTTTTCTTAGTGAGGTTTGCAGGCGTTTACGGCGCCAGAAACACCTTTCGTCCTGTGAGGACAGCACCAGTGAATGTAGTGGAGCAAGAAAAGCGAGCAAGTTTTACCTGAAACAACTTACCTTCCAAGTAGTATTAGGAGAGCCACTTAACCCTATGTTACCTTAAAATAAAGACAGTTTACTGTGACATATCAAATTCACTATGGTCGTAACACATAAACATTGGTTTTGTAATTTACTTTGTTACAGCATCCACAAGTCTCAGAAAAGTCTGGCATTTCGTTTTATGGAAAGATACCTCTTGTAGCCCAAAATACACCGATCAGGCATAACATTACGACCACTGACAGGTGAAGTGAATAACACTGATTATCTCATCATGGAGCCTGTAAATGGTTGGGATATATTAGGCAGCAAATTAACATGTTGTCATCAAAGTTGGTGTAAGTAGCAGTAAAAATGTGTAAGCATAAGGATTTGAGCGAGTTTGACAAGGGCCAAATTATTATGGCTAGACGACTGGGTCAGAGCATCTTCGAAACTGCAGCTCTTGTGGGGTGTTCCCGGTCTGCAGCGGTTAGTATCTATCAAATGTGGTCCAAGGAAGAAACAGTGGTGAACGGCGACAGGGTCATGGACGGTCAATGTTCATTGATGCACGTGGGGAGCAAAGGCTGGCCAGTGTAGTCTGATGTGATCCAACAGATGAGCTACTATAACAGGTGCTCAATCTGACCAAACCAGTCCAAGTAGTAGGCAAAAATTCTATACCACAATGAAAGTTTAAAAGCGTACTTTATTTATAGTCATAAAAGGTACTAAAAATCTAAGGGGGGAATCTAAAATATTCAGTGTCCAGGCTTTAACAAGGGGAAAGTCAGAGGCCAAGGTCAGCCATGCCGCAGGTTGGTTGCTTCCCAGATCGGTCCCACTTCTTAGTTTCTGACCTGATGGTTGTCCTTTAACCCATCAAGGGGACTAGGCTGGCAGCACCTTCAGCCTCAGGAAGCCCAACACACTCTTCAGACTGCAGAGTCTGGAGCGGACCCTGGCCTGCACACAGAACAGACGAGAGAGAGAGTGTCTGTTAAGATGCTGACGACCAACTATGCTATACACACACAAGATGAGATGAGAGAGACAGTGTATGTTAAGATGCTGATGACCAACTATGCTATACACACACAAATACACACAGATGAGATGAGAGAGACAGTGTATATTAAGATGCTGTCTACCAACTATGCTATACACACACACACACACACACACACAAACACACACACACCACACCTGCACACAGAACAGAGAGAGAGAGAGAGAGTGTCTCCTGCATGTGGGCCTAAATAGACTTCAGTGGAGGTAATCAGACACACCTGCCCTCAATCAACACCTAACACAGCCATTGGCTCACAGCAAAGCAAGATCCTCTACCCCACACACACACAAAACCACTCCCATTTAGTGCCCAATACTGTGAAGTTAAGAGCAGTGTGAATGATACAGGTCTACCCTGTTACACCCCTCCCTGCTGAAATGGTCATTGTCCTAATGGCCACACTACGATGTCACTGCAAATCTCCATGTAGATCTCGATATCTCTGTGGCGGTGGTCCCTTTGTTGTCCTTGTTGACCGTCTGGGTTCTGTGTGGATGCAAGTCATCTCTCCTGCATCTGGCCAATCTTCTAGAACAGCTCCTGTAGGGACCCAAAACCGGACCCAAAACCGGACCCAGGGTGGATCTACAGGGGCTCTACACGTCTCTAGCAAGGTATGTGAAGGCTCATAAACCTTCTGATCAGGGGTATCAACAAGCTGACTGAGGCTCTGTTCCTTTGGTGGCAGCGGTAGCGAACAGGGCCTCAATAAGTTGCGATGTACAACTTTTTCAAAATCTCCCAACTCTCTCCTTAGTTCAGGATCTGGTTGTTTTACTATGACGTAAGGCTGCCTTTCCCACCTATCAGCCAGCTTACCTCTGCCCTTTGCTCTCATGTCCTGAAGTAACACTCCGTCTCCAGGGAGCAGTGGGGATGTTTCTGCTTTCTGGTCGTAATATTGTTTCTGTCTGGACATTTCGGAGTCTCTCTGCTGTCTGGCTTTCTCAAAAGCATATTTTAGTCAGTTCTGATGACACCTCACCCAGTTATCTATGGAGGAACAACCCACATTTTCTGTGAGGCCCATCAAGCAGTCATGAGGCAGGAATCCATGGCTTCCAAACATCTGATAATGGGGTGAATATCCTGTTGAACTGTGTACAGTGTCATCATATACCTGAACCATCTCAGGCAAGTGATCATACCAGTTCCTTCTCTCTTCACCCAGGGTGCCCAGCAACCCTAACAGAGTCCAATTAAATCTCTCGCAGGAGCCATTTCCTGCTGGATGATAGGGAGTAGTGTGATTCAGTGTCATGCCATACAACTCACATAGTTCATGTATCAGATGGGATTCAAAATTGGGACCTTGGTCTGACATCAATCGTTTGGGAACACAAAAGGGTTGGATTACCTTGTTCCATAGTACCTTAGCTGTCGTTACTGCAGTTTGGTCTTT
>OMLP01035674.1:8495-25154 GCA_900302685.1 Spondyliosoma cantharus
ATATATACAATTATTATTATTGTTATTATTATTATTATTTATTTAATTTACTCACTCTACATTTTGACTCATTTAATTAATTTACTCACTTATTAAATTGAAAAATTAAAAAAAGGTAATACATTCTGTGAATATTTTTCACAGTGCTCCAGAATATATTTGTATGATCCTTATTAATTTTCTTTTGAGTTATAACCTATAGTTCTATAGACTAAATAACTAAATACAGCTAGCTTCAAGATTCTGATGCTTCTCCAACGTCTTCAGAAAGGGAGGAATAAGTGAGGGAGAATTGCAATCTAGAACCTCACCGCTAGATGCCGTTAAATATTCGGTAGGTACACACTGTACCTTTAAGATTTCATATGGGAAAGAATGTTTCACCATCCTTACGCAGAAAACATTTCCGTAATTTAAATCAAGGATTCACAGGATTTCTTTCTTAAGATGCATGCATACATGAGAAACAATCTATATTCTCAACTTCAGAGCTCTTTTGTGTGAGGGCTACATCACTAGGTGATTATTAGCAGGTCTGGATGACAAAATTTTAAATGGACAGGGATGTTAAATTTGGCAGCTTCTTTGGCTGCATGGTTATCCAAAGCATCGTATAGGGCTGCATAATATGGCAAAAATCATATTGCAGCATTTTTTGCAGACATCACAATTGGGGCACGATACACAACTAGCAGGAATGTAAATTCCGACATTCCAACCTTCATTTTCACTAAAATGCTGATTTTCCATTTGTTTGTTACCAAACAAACAGGTTTTTCTGGAGAACAATATTTGCATGACAGGACATCTCTGCAACACTGCAGTACATCGTCACAATGCTGTTTGACATTCTATTTCTATAAAAGAAATGCAGCTATTGACCAGGATACAATTGTGTATATCACATATCACGTTCACATTACATGTTTATTAACTGACTTTCATGTCAGGGGTGGAAGGAAAATACTGTATATATAAATACTGTATATAGCATATTTTTTGTTGTTTTATTTATTTCTGATTTGCTTTGGCAATGAATTTAACTGAACTGAGATCTGATTTTTACAGGGGAGATGTGGAGGTAATGACTGGACAGACTGCAAATGCAGGAGCAGGGCATCGAATCTGTTGCATTAGTGGGTGAACTGGTTAGCTCTCACCACATTCCAGGTTGCTTTGCAACTGCTCATATTTTAACAGACTGTGACAGTTTTCATACTTTCCCAGACCATTCCTAATGTTGTTCTCTCTCAATCTGAGAGTCCTTACCTCTTTCAGCAGGACCTCAAATTCCGCCTTAACCCTCTTTCAATTGTGCCTTGTCTCCATCTTTGAACGCCCTCTATTTTTTGTTGAAGAGGTCCTTCACATTAACTCAACATTAACAGAATAGCTTTGTAGCAGTGATGGCTATTACAGGTAGCTGGAGCAGTTGCAATAGCAACAGTAGCAATAATACAGGAAATGCAAAAACTCCTATTTAAAATATTATGATTGAATTCAACATTTGCTGATATTGCATCAAATCTCCTCCCATATGTGTATACACATAGCATGAAATCTGTGCTGTTTCACTATTGAGCAATTTCAATTCCCTTCCCTCTGTAGCTTTACTAACCAGACTAACCAGATAATCCACTCGTTTTACAAAGAAAATTCATCCAGAGCCCCAAAAGAAGCCTGTGCTCTACTCTGAGCTCTTTCGGTTTCTTGAATTCAAATGAGAAGTCAAAAATGTTTAGTACGCAAGAATATCCTATAGCATGAATCAGAATCAGGCTGGTCACGGTTCCTGTTTGTTGATTGTAAATAATTAAAATATATTCAATTCAAATTCTACCTTTAATTAAATATTATTTTGAACGTAGAAAAATGAATAGATACCACAGATGTAACAACATAACGTCTTTCACGTTAAAAAAAATGTAGCAACACTGTACTGGGACTTTGACGTGAGCTACCAACATGTCATATGTTTTGGGTTAGGGTTAGCTTTAGTAACGCTTGTTGGCCTCTCTCCTGGTCTTGCTCCCCAGACTGTCCACTGCCACCAGGCTACACTGCCACTGCTCCCCCACCTGACATGTCAGTTTCACCTAACCTGCAGCTGTGACAAAAAGGTGTATTTTCTGGCAGGGAAAGTTCAGGTCACAGTTGGCTATATCAGCTAGGCTGTTGGCTGTTTGTTTTCTATAAACCAGCCGGCGGAAAAATAATTTGGCTCAACAACAGGCAACCACTGAACATACAGTAAGAAAACAATAACGCTACACTGACTGTCCACTTGACAAGACTTAGAAATGAAGAGGCAGGTTTTAGGCTAGTTGCCTAGTTATGCATCTTTTTGAGAACAAAAAAGCAGTTTGTACCAAATGTTTTTCCCATCAAATAACTATTATCCGGGCAATTAGTTCCACATAATTCCTGGGAATCTGCATATGTACACTCTTTGAAAGTCAAACAATCATCAAAATGTTTGTAAATAGAATATTCAGAAGGGCTTTAGCCCAGATTACTGTGCAAATAGCTATACAGTAGGGTTTAAGCCCAGCTTACTGTTTGTATCCCATCTGGGAATATGTAGTTGAGCTGCAGGGTGTTGTCATCAGGGAATCCTGGCAGGTCTCTATGAAGGATCACCGAGGTCATCTGGCCCTGTGGCTGGCAGCCACTCAGTGCGCTGTACATCCCATTCAACCCTTCATTAGCTGCACAGAAACAAGGACAGTGGAGTTAAATTATCCATAAATGATTAGAAAAGATTATTATGGATAGCTGGACAGACACAGACATTTAGATGTGTATTTGCGCAAAGGACCTTGTTGTACCAGTGATGGAGGACCCTGTCCATTCAGATAGCGGTTACAGTGGAGCTTGTCACTGCTTTGGCTGGAGCCCATACTAGGAAGCAGTAGACAGAGAGGTAAACAGCTTAATAGCAGAACAGATTGCTGAGGATTGCACAAAAATGCAAATTTTCAGTGAGTATAATTTGAAGTGCAGTGCTTTAAAGGGGCACTCAATCAATTTTGGTGATTATAGAAAGTTGTGTCAGTCAAATTTGCTTTGTAGCACAGCCTCTCTTCCTCTGAATGACTATAATTGATAATGGCTTGAATAGAGCTTGTTTGATACACCCATTAGACTCAGCCAAAAAACACTACAATGGTAAAGTCTAAGGACCTCAGTAATGACAGGACCCAAGATAAACTGTGCAAATAATTCTTTGTAAGTATAAAGTGCATGGCACAATCGTGTCTCTGCCATACTG
Source organism: Spondyliosoma cantharus (assembly GCA_900302685.1). NCBI lineage: Eukaryota > Metazoa > Chordata > Actinopteri > Spariformes > Sparidae > Spondyliosoma > Spondyliosoma cantharus. The sequence continues at coordinate 11,767 of OMLP01035674.1, forward strand.
AGGAAGAAAACCCAATTATCACCTGCTGCTGAGAGAAAACTGGTCAAGATGGTCAAGAGTCAACCAAAAACCACCAAAAGAAATGTTCGCAATGAATTTGATGCTCCTGGAAGACAGGCGTCAGTGTCCATAGTCAAGCGTGTTTTGGCATGGGCTGAGAGGCTGCTGTGCAAGAAAGAAAACCTTGCTCCAGATGCTGCACCTTAAAGCTTGATGGAAGTTGACATTTATCGAGGCCGTATGCTGCACGGTGGTGGTAGTATTATGCTGTGGGCCTGTTTTGCTGCCAGTGGATCTTGTGCTCTAAAGAAAGTAATTGGAATAATGAAGGAGGATTATCTGAAAATTCTTCTGGAAAACCTAAAATCATCAGCCAGAAGATAGAATGAGTGGATGCACAGAACTCAAGCAGGAATTATTGGACGATCTCAACACTTTGAAGACGGAGATAAATCAAAAGAAACGGAGCATTGTTGGAGATGTCCTCAACCACAGGCTTACCGAAGCAAAGCAATGGGTGGAGGAAATGGAGACAACTGACACAGAGTTAAAGGACTCTCTGCTTTATTCTCTTAAAAGACAGAGACTCATTCAAGCCAAAGTCACGGACCTTGAGGGAGGATCTCGCCGTAAGAATATCTGCATGTACGGCATTAAAGAAGGTGCAGAGGGAAGCTCAATGCTAACTTTTATTGACAACTTTCTGAAAACAAAGCTGACACTCGACAGAAACTCGGACTTGTAAATCCAGTGAGCCCATCAGTCACTTGTCCCGGTCTAACGGTCTATCCTTGTCAATTTCCAGAGATATGATACCAAAGAAAAAATACTAAAAATGGCTTGGGCGAGGAAGATCACTTGTGAGTGAAAGGTGGTCGCCTTTTCACATGACTTTCCTCCAGTGATGGTTTACCAGCTGAGTGGTATAAGGCCTTTAAGGGCGTTTTAATTCCAGGACTTTTAAACTCCATTAACTGGACACTTGATCAAAGGACAACTCCACCTTCATGGAGTGAAGCTGTTATTTCAGTCATTCCAAAAGAAGGCAAGAATAAAATGTCATGTATCTCATACAGGCCTATTTCAGTTTTAAATCAGGATTACAAACTATATGCCTCCATCATGTCCAGGAGACTGCATTCTTCTGCATTTTATATCTGAATTAATTGACAATGACCACATCAGTTTTGTCCGGGGACGCCAAACACAAGATAATATCAGACGCTCTCTTCATATAATACAAAACATTAGAGAAACTAACACTACTGACGTCTCAGTCAGTCTGGATGCTGAAAAAGCTTTTGACTGTGTTAGCTGGGAATATCTCTTTTAAGTCTTAGAGCAGTTGGGATTTACTGATAGATTCTAGATTGAAATACTGGTCAAAAAAAGGCATTACTGCTTACTGTACCATAATGGAGAAAAATACATTAAAACATTTTCATGACACTGAGAGGTAAATATGATTTTAAAAAATATGACTTTTTTAGGTACCTGCAGTTACGGCAGTACTTTTTTGAAAGAAATTGGGAAAAATTAGGCAATTACAGATCCCAATGAAATAATAAAATTAACAGTTAAAAGCATACCCGGGTGGCTCTAGATCAGTGGTTTCTAAACTTTACCAAGATATCCAATCAGCAATGGGGTCGAACATATGCAAAACTGCTTTCTCTACCTATTGCTCAATGTATTGGCATTAATTCTGTTGCAAGAACCTTGTCCGTTTTTTTCATTACTCCTAAAATGAAGACATACCTGACATCAATAGACCGTAACTGTTGTGGGGATGATGGGGCAAACCACCAACACATCTTTGGAGTTTCTTTTAGTGTTTCTCATTTTGTTTTTTGCTCCCTGTACACTAATGTAAAAATGAGTTGCATGGAAGTTGTGAATGTGATAATGCTGCCCGGCAATGATGTTGATGAACTGTGATGTTACCTGTTTCTCTGTCAAAAAAAATCTAAGTTGAAAAAAGAAAAGAAAAGAAAAAAAAAGATAGTAGTTGTGATCAGGAAGTAGTTGTAACTCATCAATGCAAATTGAGTCCTGGCCTGAGGACATCTGCGTGCTAGTTAGGAGTCATAGTTATTGCACCACCTACAAGCAACAGCAAGAAAGCTCAGTGTAATTCTTTTCATTCACAGGGGTCATACTTGAAGGACTTGATAGGTTAATCCTACCCACCTCAAACTTGGTTAGCTTATATGAAAAACCTTCACAATGAAAAGTTGTTCAAGTCTGCAATCATTGAATGGCATCGCTTAAGCAGCCAGGCAGGTATTGAGGTTTTGCCATGAAACCAGAGGTGGTAACTTCAACAGTGTCCCTTGGATATGTTCTTTACTTTTACACGTATACTCCTAGCAGGTTGACCAGATACACTTCAAAGATGTTCTGAAAATTCTCAGGAACTTGACGATGCCATATTGTAAAATTTGTGAGCTTTCATTGAACACCATTATTGTGGCATTATTGGCAATTCAAATGGTATTTGTTGTAACTTGAGTGAACACTGTCATCACTTCTCCAAATTTCATGTGTCAGCCCGTACACGTCAACATTGCCAGGTAAGAGTTATTGTTACTGCGTCGATGGTATGCATCAAAAGTCTACTGTGCCTCAAAAACATTGGACAATGCCTAGGGGCTAGCTGTTAAAACTCATCAAAACTGCAAACTGAGTATTATTTACAGTCGTGGTCAAACGTTTACAAACGCTTGTAAAGAAACATTTTCTGGAATGGAGTGAGTGGAACACATACTACTTAATCACAAAAAACATTCATCAAGTTTGACTCAGTAGTCAATTTATTAAAGATCTTTAAAGAGCTGCTGAGTCAAAAATATAAATACAGTAATTCTAATATTTGGTTAAATGTCCCTTGGTTATTTTCAACTCAATTAACCCACAAGGTTTTGGTAGTCCTCTGGATGAATTGTATCTACTCCTCTTGATACAGATGTCTCTACTTGTATTTGATGTTTTCACCACGATGTTAAAGGTACCGAAAAGGAGGGCAGACTTGATTTTGCATTTGCTGCAGTGCTCATCAACAACCACAGTCCAGTCTACAGTGAACACATCAGGGCCCTCTCAAACCAGACATAGCTTTGATACGGACTGAGTCCATAAGAAATAAAACAGCATGTGTGGAAGCACATTAATTAGTGGATTACTGAGTGTCCGAATCAAAATCCTGGATGGAAATTAGTTTGTTACTTAGGACTATCTAAAGTTAGGGTTAGTTTATTGCAAATAATGTGTAATCATGCACCAGCTCCATGCCAAGCTGCTGCTGGACAGACTTGTAAGCCTACAAACTAGATCTTGGTGAGGTAAAGCACACACACGGGTCTCTGTGAAAGCTTGCCCGTCATCTCCATGTAGAATAATTATTATGAAACATCAGACAATGAACAAGGCTCAAAATAAATTTGCAAATAAATAAACAAACTTTGTGTTAACTTATTGACCCTGCTCTGACTCAGGCTCAAAACAAGAAAAAACACACAGATGTTTATTATTTCTTGCAAATGAAGCGAGAAAAATATTAAATAACAACATGCTGTAGCAATGGCATTTAGAGTTCATTTTGAAATAAACATGGTATCACATGCAATTGTGTACACAACCTCTGTATCTGTTTTTAATTCCTCCCATGTGATTTATTTTACCTTTCTTCTTACTGTCCTTTACTGATTTTATTTTCTTATTATAATCTATTAATTGTTCCTTATTCCTTTCAATGCTCATAATCGTTTTATTTGTTATTAATTCCTCGATGTGATGCAAGCCCCAGGAAGTGGGTCGGGCTATGGTTAGTCAAGTTAGTCAAGTTAGCCGGGCACTAAATGGGAAGTTGGCCAGCTCGGTCGGTGGAGGTGGAGGTGGAGTGCGTATGCTCTATGGGCCGCACAATGTGGAAGCCAGGAGTATTTTTGGCTTCATGCTCCACTGAGCAGCTTTCATACGAATTAATGGGGCTCCGCCCCGAGGACTGTGTCTGCTAGTCATAGGTTCATGATGTTTTTTCACCTTCTTATTGTCCTTCATTGCTTTTTTTTCTTTTATTCTTTTTCTATTTTTACATTTACGTTTTAAAACTATTATTCATTTAGTTCTATTTTCTTTACGCTTAGGGTTAACCCTCTTCCTTTCTGTGATTTTGCCTGTTTTATCACTTTGATTTTTTTACTCATTTTGATGTTTAGTGTTTATACATTTTGTGTTGCCTTCTTGTTTTAAGTCGCCTTAAGCCCTATTCGCAGGGGTCTAGTATTACCTGGGGACCTCTAGTAATTTGTAATAATTACGGAGGTCGTCTGTGATCTTAATCCTGTGCGAATCTGCCATGTCGGTAATTTGTAAAGTAATAATTCCACCGCAAATACCTACCATATTTCACCAAACACAGCGGTCATGTGATAATATTAGTCCCGTGTGAATCGGCATCTCTGTGATTTGGGGTCATTTTTTTTTTTCTTAAGGTTTTTTGTGTTTTCTGCGCCTTTTTCCCGGTCGAGATTATAAAAGAAAGTTTTGACAGCATTTTGGGTGCAAATTCAGGAGGCTCATCAGAAGAGCAAAATCTGGAAAGATGATTAGATGGATTACATGCATGGCAGCATGCAGTAAGGAACACTTTTCTATCATTTTTCTATCTTTCAACAGGCTCACCAGTTATTATATTAAAAATATCCATATCTAACTGTTGTGCTGCTCCAACGAGGGCTCCGGTGCAATCGATCAGGGGCATAATGTCAGTAAATTCGAGTTAAAACCCAGATTTCGCTTATCCTGTGCAAATGCGCCGCACGAAACACAGACGTGGTGGGATAATTTCTAAATCACTTGAGGTGTCCAGGTAATACTAGTCCTGTGTGAATAGGGTTTTTATCTGTATCTCTTGTTTCCATTCATGCTGTATTTCTATTTGTAATTTGCACAGAGCATTGGAACAAAAGCAATTTCCCCCCCGGGGATAATAAATTATTCTCAATCTGAATCTGAATCTGAATCTGAAGAATAAGGAATGACCCCCAGGCCAGCTCAGAACTAAGAGCCACTTGTGGAGCAAAAAAATAAAAGGGAAAAAGTCCTAAACAAGCACAGTAGCCTGTTGGAAATATATGAGGACATCACAGAACCTGCAAGAAGGGTTAGCAGAAGTACTGAACACAATAAGAGTCATCAGCTTGTCAGCTGTACAACTGGTTTACTGCATTGAGATTTTATTCTACTGGAAGTACAAGGTATATGGTAAATACAAGGTTACAAGGTAAATGTATTGTCATTGTTTAAATCACAAGGGTTTAAAACAATGTAAATGTTTGAGTCCTTGGTCTCTTGGACAGCTGCTGGAATTTCTCCTTCCTAAGTTTCCATAGGAAGTGGAACTTTTTTAATGCTTTTTTTTAACCAGGGTGGTGATGTGTGATGACCAAGAAAGGGTTTCAGTGAGGGTAATTCCACGGAACCTATAACTGTTCAACTGCACACAGTCCTAGGGGGCTCTGGTGTTGACTTCTAAAGTAGAGGAGGTGTGACTGCCAATGCAATCCCTCTGTGTGTGCGTGGATCTCAGTACGTGGATCAGGAGGGATGGGTCATCCTGATCGATAACAGCTGGGATGAGAGTGCGAAATACATCCTTAATGAGGAAAATATTAATGACTTTACCTGCAGCGATCCTCCAGTAGTTGTAATGAAATGCATTTGCATGCCAGGGACAGCTGATAAACTTCATTTATTATTTAAAGCTCCTGACTTTGGAGAGTTTATAACTACAGCTTTTAGTTTTGCTGATTAAATGTGCCACAATATTTGTTATAGTACATTACTGCATTCATGGAAGTGTTTAAAATAACTGAAAGCAGCCTCTCAAATCATAAAATCAGAGTGCATGAATGGTGTAAACCGCCTGTGTAGATGCATCTAATACGCTCTTTAAATAACAGGAAACAGACTGCGCTTTTAACTTTAGACCAGCTTTTTATTGGTCTATAGCGCTTTCTGTTGCCTCAAGATAGCAATCCCTCATCAGTATGCCTCCCCAAACCACATTTTAGGACCAACTCGCCCAGGGGCGCAGGTACATTTGCTATTTCCACAAAGTGGGCGCTGGGCCTGAAAAGGACGACTGCTTTGGTCTGAAACTTGCAGTGACCCTTGCACTGTGACACTTGAACAAAGCTGTGCTCCACTTTGCAATTGCTGCCATGTTATGTGAGATCTCACATGAAAAAAGGCAGGGCTGTTACAGCAGGCATCAAGCACTGTTGGATAGCATTAGCAAAGCCATTGCTAGTTTACATCAACGTGCTGTTGCCAGTGATTTCTAGGTGACTGTAGAATGACTAACCATTACTCAAACTGCAGCATTTACAATAACTAAAAGGAAAAGGCCTTACCTCAGTCCAGCCAACCATGGTCCATACAATGTACACAAATACAAATGAATTCTTCTGTTCCTCAGACTTCCTGTGTGGATAGCATCACTGCTTCAGGCCGCTAAACCCCTGAAAAGTGACTGTGCCCGTCGGAAGAAGGTCTACAGGCTTCTGCAGAGGAAACTGGTCAGTACTCGTGTAATAAAATGCAAAATGTGTTTCACCACTGCTTTTTTATGTATATATACACCTTTAACCTGGAGGCTCATATAATAATGAGAATAACTTTATTTGTTATGTGGTGAGAACAAGACCATATGGGTAAATCTGAAGGCAACAACAAATGACTTTTACCAAAGTTTTGAAAGTCATGTTGCTGGTGGCAGGGGCCACTCATTCACTCCACTATGGACTTTCTTAATATGATAACCCGTTTGATTTGTGTGTTTGTAAGAGGAGACAGAGTGGGATTTAGCAAAGCGCAGTATTTATAGTTGGCCCACAGTAATCAGTCAAAATTAGTAGAACGGCAGATACATCTTATTACATATCCCTGCTGCCATCTGCCATGAATTAAGGTGGTTCAGCATCTGATCAGAATGCCTTGTAGACACATTCATGTACAGGTAGAGTATTCAAGTCATATTCAGCTGGTAAAGAGTCTACAGGGCATATCCAGAAGATGAGGGAGGGATCAATAATCCTTTCTGGAGGATGTGGCTGGGGAGAAGAAAGTCTAACAGCAGGATTTCTCTTGATTCCTCTCATTGCCAATTCCCCTTAGTCTGGACTATGTTGCTCTCACCACGATCCGAACAAGAACCCTAGTCAGCGATAGTGGGTGCAATTACCCATCATTCGACTCTTCTTCTGCCTATAAAGATTATGAAGGAATTAAGGCTATGAAAAAATATCATGTGAAACAAATGACGCAGATTAATTAAAATGAATTAAGCTTTTTCAGCCATTACCCCATATGAGAAGAAACCGAAGCGATACAAAGACATAACCAGCGCAATTACTCATTTTCCGAACCACATCAGGTCATACAGAACAGGAGGCTGATGAAGCTGAGCTGAACAACTAAACTGCAAGCTCAAGAATGTGCAATATTCACAGAATGCAGTAACATAATCATCCTCAACATTGAACTTCTTCTTATTATTATTATTCTTTAATCAACGTTCAGATCAGTCTACTACCTCTAAAATGTTTGAGACATGTTTGAAACAAGCAATTTGCTGCACAATTTTATCATTTTATTTATTCAGTGTTTAACATAAAGCCATTTGGTTATTTGATTCTGTTGAATGTTCTGTCCTAAGGAGAATACTCTTAAAACTGCAAATTCATCATCATTATTATTATTATTGTTAATTGGATTAATTTTTTAAATAACTTGACAGCCATAGGATAAATATAGCAAAAATCAATATTGTTTCTGCAAATAAGGAAGGAATACTAGCAGAAATGTGTAAATTTGCAAATGAATATATTTATTTTACCACTCAGTGCACTCTCAATGCTTACTGTTTATTTCTAACTGACAACTGTACATTCTCAAGCTCTTAAGCTTTGAACTTGGCACAGCGACTCTTTTTTAAAAACATTAAACTGAAGAATTACATTTTGGTCTGACAGTGTCCCATAAAAAAAGTATTTGTGGTTATCACTTGAGGTTTTGGCCAAAATGAAAGTGAAATTATTTTTTTTATTATTGAATTTTTCTGTGAGGAATTTCAATTGACTAATCAGTTATCTAACAGTGTTCTATTAACTGCCATGTACCAGCAGTGGAAAAAAGCATAAAAACATAATCCAAAGTGGTACTGGAATTATACATCATTTCATATGCAAATCAAGGTCACAGACTATGATTAATTATATAGTGACTATTTGATGTGTGTTTTGCAATTTGTAGAAGTCTTCTTTTATCGTCAGCATGGCACAAGCACAATCGGTAGCTCAGTAAGAGCAAGAACAAACTTTGTAGATAGAAGAAAAAAGATATTCTTACTCAGATATTCTCCATTACTGACAGGGCGCACTTACATTTGTCCCTCCTCCCCAGTCCCCCTGGCCTGTACTCACATGGCTCCCATTCCCACGTTGTGTACCCGTGCTCGTGATCATGCATGTACCAACTGTACCATACTGAAGCACACTTCTTCCAGTGGTGCCAGGCACTCAAAATAGTCAAAAAAAACTATACTGTACTGCATTCCAGGGCACAGTACAGATGTGAGTCCTGTTTTAGTGGTATTTTTTTATATACTATTTTAAGCCCAAATTGGGAACTTCTTTTTTTCCACTCACATTACACATAGGTGCGCACACACACACACACATGCAGTATAGAGGAGATGAGCGAAGGGGCTGCCACACATGCCACGGCGCCGATGCCTTGCTCAAGGGCACCTCGGCAATGCCCAGGATGTGAACCAGCTTTCTCCAACTGCCAGTCCACATCGTTCTTTTTTGGTCCGAGTGGGACTTGAACCCGCAACCTTCAAATCCCCAAGCCAAGTCCCTATGGACTGAGCTTTTGCCGCCTACTCAGAAAGTTTGCAAACTTAGCAAGTTTACGTATATAACTTGACCCTCATCTTACAATATGTATGACTCATGACTACTGATCATAGAGTGATGCTATTTCTCGAGGAGATGATAAGTGAATGGTGCTTTTTAACCACTTTTAACTGAAACTAGTCCGGTGCAAATTAGGTCTGCAGCGTAAGTTACCATAGTCATCTCTCCAGGCTAAAGGAGAGCCACCTTCATGGAACTGAAAACCCCCCGCTTACACTCAACATACATTCCTGACCCGCTAATCTTGCTTCGTAGTACACCCCTTTGAATATGCAACAGGAAATGGATCCTCAAGAGTTAGTCTTGCATTTTCACAGCCACCAGCAGTCATGAAATATTGTTGCAGCTCTCTCTCTTTTTGCCCTTTATCCTTCTCACACTTTTATACCAGATGTTTCACAGGGTTGGTGAGAAAGAGGGGAACCTGTGTCAGCCCACCTACGTTTACCCTGAAGAGGTGAAAATGTTGGTGCGTTCTGTCTTCTCACAGGACATTTGTGACTACCCCAACCCCTGCCATGATCAGGTGAGGATGAGCTCTTTTCACAATTCACTTGTCACTTATTCAGGCATGTAGAATCAGCCACAAGAGACATTTGATGTCAGATTCATTCTCAAGTTGAAAGGATGTTTTGTTAAGTTATGACATTTTAAAGGAAAATCTAAAACTCAACTACAAAATAAGTTGTGTGAATGCTTTCACCTCACCAGCACACCTGAAGGCAGGTAATCAATCATGTAACCTGAGTAACCTTTGGGAGTCACAGGTAAACAGATGAGGAAATTGGAAATGAGGGAAGCCACACAGTTTTTCAACAGTGTGTGTGGGTCTGTGTGAACGTGCCATTCGTTTTTGGCGTTGTTTTAAACAAGCTTGTTTTTATTTCTAAGCCTGCTGCCTCTGAGACCCAAGCCTGGATAAGCTGAAAAAAATGGATGGATGCAAGTCTATTCACAATATAGCTCAATGAACTTGTCTATTGCCTCTGATTAACTGTTTGGAAACAGTAAGGACACATCTATCTCCTCACCAAAACATAAAGATGTAAACCAAGGATCACAAGTTTGCATCCAGGGGAAAGGATGCAGTTTCTCTACCTTTTTTGCAGCTGTTCATCAACAAACTGTGACTCAATAGCAAAAGGAGAAAAAACTTAACTCATAAACCAACAAAGTTAAGGTGTCCACGAAGAGACACGTATTGGATTTGTGCCCCATATTGGAAGGAAGTTGCACTGAGAGAAAATATATTCCCTAAAGGCAAAAGGTGTTTGTTTTGGTTGCTTATCTGTTGGACACATGAGTAAGGACTGCCATAGTGTCCTGCAAGGTATGTAACCTGAAACATTCTACCATCCTCCACTTCCCTTCAAAACAGAAGGAAAACAAATCAGAGGACACACTGCAGGGGACTGTTACACGGTTTCTCCCAAAACATGTGGCCATTTAAGGGCCAGAGCACAGGAATGTGTTTTGCCAGTTGTGCTTTTTCAGATGAAGGCTACGAAGGGCAGCAATATGCTAAAGACCTATGCATTCCTTGATCCCAGCAGTACAGGCACTTTTTGCTTGGAGTGACTCATGAGAGAGCTGAAGGTGAGAGGAAAAAATGTCCAATTATTTTTGACAACAATAAACTAAGAAGAAGTTGTAGATAGTCACATCATGTCCAGATCGGAGTTAGCTGCACTCAACAGTAGGGATGTATACTGTGGACCGGTACTTTTTGTTACCGGCTCATAATTGGGTCGGTACCAGGGTACCGTTAAGATCCTGGACAAACGGTACTGTTATCGGTACTTTTTTAAAATTTATTTTTATCGTTTTTTGATATGGATGTTTTTTGAATGTCTACCCAACTGTAATGACTACAAACTTAACAACAAACTCACGGTGACTTGACGTTGCAGAAACAAAACCGGGTGCTGCTGCCACGGCGCTGCAGTCTTTAGCGTTAGCCGGGCTGCTAACTTTACTCACTTTGTTATAGCAACACGCCGCACTCCTTTAGCTTCATACGATGCGTGAGCTCCAAATGTCTGGTGATGTCCTAATTTCCACTGAATACTGTCCACTGCGTTGCGGCTCTGATCCGGTTTTGCTCCGCCGACCGCCGTCCAGCAACCCTCACCAGTTGCGTTTTGAGTCCAGTGCCATGGTGCCGTCCGGTAACGTTAGACAGCTGGCGTCCCGAGGCCGAGGAGTCTCCACGATAATCACATAAACACTCGCGACCGCAGTTATAGGTCTGTGTTAAATACAATATCAGGAAGTGTTCCTAACCAAAAGATTAGTAGAAGAGCTTGTGTTTTTCTCTTTTTTGAGATTTGTATGCTGGTGTCAACACGGAGTGTTTTATTTTGAAAAGTAACCGGATGTTATATTGTTATTTCGGTGCTTGACTTCCTGCCTGCTCTGTGCTAAATTCAGCTGAATTGCTGCGTCGTGCTCTGGCATCCGCCAGATAAAGAAGTCCTGGTTATCTGTTCCGGAGTATTTGTAATTACATAGCCTCTGTTCTGTTGAAGCTTTATTATTACCTTGTGGTAATAAAAAGAAGGTTGAATCTTTTAACATCTTGTAAAGTCTTTTTACACAAAATTACATGTTGTAGTATCGATAAGAGTATCAATAAGTATTGGTACCGGTAAGGAGTATCGATAACAGTATCGGTATCGATAAAATCCTAACGATATACATCCCTACTCAACAGTAACATTGGCTGATGTGTTCACATAAAATGAGATGCCTTTGACTTGTGATACCATTCGAAAACAGGAAGGGTAAAGTCAAAGTCCTTGTAGGCGGGTCTCTACATCTTTGCAACACCCGTGTGGGCAGTTGTTTCAGGGTAACAAGATCAGGCCCCTATCTAAATTAATGGGGAGAGAGGCAGAATTTGTTAAATGGTCACCTGGATTAAAAAATACATATATAGACTTGCCCCAAAATAAGGTTGAAACGCCTTTTTCCCCACAGGTTATACTTCTACTGCGCATGTGCATAGTTTCACGACACCAACTTCTTGTAAGGTTTAATTCTGAGTGATGTGATGTGATGTGATGTGATGTGATGTGGTCAGCTCAGCCCAACACCCATGTCGTAGATGTTGATGTGGAGCTGTTAATTGGAACCAGGTAACCAGGAATTGGTAAACAGCAAAGACCGTATATGGTAAAAACGCTGTTGGGGTGAAAGGTTAGGGGATTGCTGAGAGACGACAATGAGACTGGAAGCAGTTGTTCCACCATTATAGTCAACCACATATGAGTTACTAACTACAAACTGCTGGTAAACCAATGCAACCATGACTTCAATGAGAACTCAGCAGATGAAAAGTCAGGAATGTCAAGAGAAAATCTCAAGTTCATGGGAATCATGAAAAGCTCTGCTGAACTCAACAATGGGCATTTCTGTCTGAGATTACCTTTCAGAGAGGATAATGTCACCATGCACAATAACTACCATGTTGCTGAACAAAGGGCCCTGTGTCTGAAAAGGAAATTGAAGAGAAATGCTACATTCAAAGAGGAATATGTCAACTTTCTTGATGATGTATTTAATAAAGGCTATACACCAAACACCAACTTGAAGGAAAAGGAAAAGGCTGCTGCATCCTGCATCATGGCATGCACCATCCTAAAAATGCAACCTTGAAGCTGCAGTCTGGAGTTTTGAGAAAAAAGTGGACTGAATATTCAAAGCCCCTCCCCACAGAGGAGCCTGCTGTGCACAAGCCATGGTAACAGAAGAAGCCAGATAACCAAGATGGTGCATTCGTATCGGGTTGAATGCTCATTGCATTGGTAGGGCACTGGCAACAAAACAAGCCCTGATTGTTCCATTTCTGATCAATACAACTAAATTACATTGACGAGTGCCTCATGCAGATCACTGTATATATCCCGAGTAGCAAACAATAATCTCATCGCGGTAGCAGAGTTACCAGCTAATCATTACCCCGTGCAACATTTTTGCCATGCTGCCTTTCTGAAGCACGAGTAACATTATTTCTCTAAACCAGTTCAACCACTTCAGAGCGTACTGAACACAATGTTAGAACTGCCCGGTCACTTGAAGGACACTTTTGCTAACCAGTAGCCATAAACACAAAGCTAAACACTGGAGTTAGCATACAAGCTAACAAGCTAGATTTACCAACAAGCTACGTAGCTCGACTGCAACATCGTACTGTAACTACCGCCATCTTAGCCTAATTAATTAAACATATATAAAGCAGGGGTCCTTACTTGTAAAGCAGAGAAGCAGCTAACTCTGCGTCACTCTTGAGTCCTTACAAATCCCGCAGCTCCCTCCACCTCTGAAATGAACGCTCCAATATTTATCCTTGTTTTCTCTCTGGCTCTGTCCAAATCTTTCTTTTTATATATATATATATATATA
>OMLP01035679.1:0-13689 GCA_900302685.1 Spondyliosoma cantharus
AAAGAGTGAGAGTCGTGTTAGAAACTGGGGCAGGTTAAGATTAACATCTAATCTCTCTAATTTACATTTTGTGGTCTGCTATTATATTTCATTTAACTTCCATCTAAGATGGTAATAAGCACCAAGGCCTTTCCCAAAGTTAAGGATTTTTCCTTAATGATCAGCTTTATCTTTTAAATGATGTTTGTTCTGCATGATTTATTTCATTAATGCGGAATGATTTGTAAAGTATATACGTTTTAAGATGTGTTTCCTCAATTCCAAGGAACTATCACTTTCACTTATTTTTGGTAGTCCAAGAAAAGTAAAAACAATTAGTAAATAGTGGAATCAACTCATATTTTCTAATTTCTTTATATTTTCTTAACGTTAATACGTAATATAAAAGTTACATTTATTTCAAGTTTAAGTTTTGAGCTTTCTTTTTCAGACTTCAAAACTTGAAGTCTTATGGCTTGAAATTATGAGTTGCATGAATCTACTGTGAGTTCAATCCACTCATCAAAACAAGTTTATTAAAAACAACATGATGAGCATATTCCCAGCCTGCATTGTTTGAAAGTTAAGATTATCCCGACACTTTTTTTGTCATAGTTTGAAGAAAAACAGAAAATACTGTATATTTGATGGAAATTGCTGTGTCTTTAATAAAGTCTTTTAAGATAAATCAGGGTTGTTTTTTTCACGGTAATGAAAAAAACATTATAAGGGGAAGTACTGAATTCAGACTTCAGCCCCTCACACTTTTATGACTTTTATAGTTGAAGAACTGACTGAAAATGTAAGGGGAAATCAAATTTGATTGTACTATTTGTCAGTGTGACTGAACAGTTCATATAATTAGTTTATTGAACTTGTTTTCTCAAGCTGAAATGGAGCAAGATTATTGTGTACATGACAGAGTTGAAAATTAGCTGTCATCAAATTCACATGTTTTGTTGTCTAAAGAACGAGCTAATAAGAAGAATAACTGCCAACTGCCGCTCTTTCTTACTTTTCTTGAATAAGAAAGGTTGCTGTTATTAAGTAAGATCAGAATAAATTTGCTCTTTTCAGGAGCATTTTCTATGTACGGATAACATAAAGTAATAACAACTTCTCGGGCATTTAAATGAATGAAACCCAGCGTCTCTGTGGATCATTGGAAATCAGTCATAAAACTTGTATGCCTTGAGGAAACGGTCGGCAGTAATGTGATTAATGGGTTAAAACATGCAAAACCACGGGTCTGGTCCTATTAAAGATGAAAAAGAGCTCAGGTGGCATGCTAAAAGAGCTCAAGGGCAGCAGGGGATTATCCTGCAGGGTACTAACCCCCCCCCCCCATACTTCAGCTCCCTACTTCCTCCCAACAGGGACCAATGGCCAATGTAGCTTCCTGCTAGCCCATAAACAAACAATGCAGTCAACTGAAGTCAGGCTGAAAATCCTCCAGTGCCACTTAGAGAGGTCAAGAGGTATACACCAGTCATAATTTTTACCTTGTGCCTGTGACAGTTATATGGCTGCCTAGTTTTGGCTGTACTGCAAACGGAACAAGCAGTTTAAGCACTTGATCCCTTTTCTCCCTATATCTTCGGGCAGGCACCTTCTATGAGGTGAGAGTGGGGAAAAAAGAATAAAACTGAAAGGTTATATCAGGGGAAACTGCGTCAAGAGTTCGAGAAGGAAAAAAAAAAAAAAAAACTATTTTGGCAATAAGCCGGTTTGTGCAATGTGTTTGTGTTATTCCCCTTGCAATGAGACGTGCTGAGAGACTGATGTGTTCAGGCATGTGTGTGGGTTCATCAGAGCCCACCATCAAGTGGTGTGGGGCGGCGCTCCCTTCGCCGTCCACAAGAACCCCAACAGAAATAATTGCACATTAATCTGGCTCAATTAAAAGTGTTGAGAACCAAAATGTCAAAAACATGTTCATGTAGAAGTTTATTTAAAAGTTCTCCAACAGAGGAAAACAGCAGATAACAGGCAAGGACAAATAATCTGTGCTGCATTCCTCTGACGTCATCCCTTCGCACTAAACACATATCCTTACACCATTATTTGAACAAAACACTCATTCATTGAAACACAAGCACAGGAATCCGCCTGTCTACAGCGTAGCAAAACAAAACCCACATCGCCCACACGACTAAAAGGCACGTTTCAACACTTGTGTCATTTCTCGAACAAAATTGCGAACCACAGCTTTCTCAGGGACATCAGACATGTCTTCATCTGAGCACGCTGCAAAAACCCAGTGATGTCTGATTAGTCCTGCATACGCTTTGGGACACAGACCTCAGCTTCAAAGGGCGAGAGGAAATGCCATGCCCTTCCTGTCACTCCTAGTCGGAACCAAATGACGTGGTTGAGATGCAATGAGGAGATTATGTATCCAGATTAAACAGAAAGAAAAGAAAATAGTGTGAGCTAAGGCTCAACAGAAAATAAAGGCACAACTGTAAAAATACACGTACACACACACACATTACTAATTATTAATGTTCAGGAAACGGTGGGAGGTCTGACCATGACTGCTCGGAAGCGGCTTTAGTTTTTTTCCCATATTCCTCAATCTCTCGAGACAATGAGTTCCCTTAAACGGACCCCAAATGGAAGCAACTTTAAGGGATTCCCCAACTGTGTTTGCCGACTGCAACTCTTTCACCCCGCGTTTCGTTTTCTCTTATCTGAGACACCTCTCCATCCCTCTTCCATACTCCTCTGTCAATGTTTAACCATTCTGTATTTTTCTTCCTCTCCCCTATCGGCTCCTGGATGTCCTAAAAGTTGTACAGAGGACACACAGCAGGGCTTCTACATTATGCTGGTGTGTCAAAGGAACAGAAAGAACCAGAAAAAGAATGGGTACACTGAGAAAGAAGAGAGAGAAGATATTGTTTGTTATACAATACGCCTGTTGAAGGCTAATATGCATCTGTTGCTAACTTGGACTGCAGAAGAACTCTTGGAGCCAAAGTAGAACATACGGATTATGTTAAAACATAACAGATTGATGCTCTCATTGTTACATAAAATAAACAAATATCAGTTATGTTAAATCCTATGAAGTGCTGACTAGATTCATTCCCTGGAAGCTACATTTGCGTAAGCCTAGTATCCTTTGTTGGCGTTGGTGTGTAGTGTGTGTGTGTGTGTGTGTGTGTGTGTGAATCAGAAAGCCCTACGGGTGCACAGTGTTAACTTGAATGCAGACCTGCCCTTACTTGACTCCTTAATCTTCGGTTTCCTGCCCTCCCTCTCCGTATCTCAGTATAAAAACTTCACGCCACTGTGAATCCTCCCGTTTCGCCTCCGCCCTCCCTCCATTCTCTGTATCACACCACAACAGATTCATGCCTCCTTGCCACAGCTCCGTGTCTCATAGCCCCTCCACCCCTGCTGTTTCCACCAGGGCACTGCACAAAAAACTGCTTTTGGCTTCATCCCAAGCACTGGGGCCCACATACCTCCCAATCTCTAGATTAAATAGCGCCAGTCTCTGATGTCCTTCCAGAAGCTAATGGCTTTTGTTGCTGGGAATAATCCACACATCCTCTCCCACATCCTGGGGGTCCGCTGGCCTGTCATGAACCCCGCCTTTACCCTCTTTGTCTCTTTCTCATCTCCATCTCAATCTTCCATTTTGGTTGACCTCCCCGCCTTCCTATGGCACGGGCTCGTGGTTAAGTGCGGAGGCATGCAGGACCAAACCACCCGAGCTGATGGTGGATGCAATGAGTTGACATTGGGTCTCAACCCATGCAGAGTTTTATAGGGAGTCAGTGCAGGTGCTGTCTGAAGCTTAATGAAGGCCCTAAATCTCTTCCTTGTCATCTGCAGCTAACTGGAGTCTAAGCAGCTGGGGCAAGAGGGATAAGTGCCTGGGAGTTATCCTCATAAGGGAAAGAAAACATCCGTCAGGCAACAGCCACAGCAGAACAGCCTCTCTGTTAACACTTGATGTCCATTCAAAATAAATACAGCAGGGAGACAGATTTTTCACAAGATGAGGGGAAAGTTTTCCGTAGATCAAAAGAGCGCTCTGTATTTTGGGTGAATTAGTCAAAATAAGTTTGCAAAGTTAAGAACTAGATCCAGACTGTGGCCCTCTTGTCACTCTCTGTCCTTCAAAAAAAATCACTGATTGAGACCACTCTTGGCTTCAGAAATTCACGCAGAATACATATTCAGGTATGAGCTCATATCCTGTCTGGGGCACTTTTCTCCAGGGAGGTCACTGAGGGAGAGGGAAAAAAGGCAGACAGAGAGAAAGTGAGACTGTGGTTGCAGACCGCAGACAACTGGGACAACGTTCACTGACCACCCCAATCAGTTGACTTTATCAACACAATCTAAAAAAGGCCGGTCATTGACAGTCTTTATTTGGCATCAATTTCCGATTTATATTTCCTTTCTATTGCTACCGGCTGGCTTTCAGTCATATCTACAGGCATGCAATATGCCAGCTGAGAAAATATAAAACTTGATTTCCAGAGAAAAACTCTCACTATCGTAGAATGCTAGAGGCCAGGACTTAAGAGCTATCGACCATATCGAGAAGTGGCGGGGACAAAGAAAGACGGCAAACACAGTGGGCTTGGAGATTTAGGGATATCATGCGGGCAAAGAGAAAAACAGAAAGTCGGGAGAGGAAAAGAGAAAAATAAGACACACTGAGAGGTGAAGAAGAAGTGACAGAAGCAGGACAATACTGATTCTCAGGATAGAAAACAGGAGAGAGTAAAGTAATAAAGGGGGGATAAATATGGATCAGGAGTGGAGGGGAAAAAAATCTAGAGGGGAACATGGATAGAACAAAGACGTACACAGAGAATTATCTATAGTGCGTAGGACAGTGAATCTGTCAGCCTGTGGCTTTTAGCCCACCCGTCTGCCCCCAGACCTCCACTCATACCGCATACAAACATAGATACATAAATACACCAGGTCCAATGTGGCGCAGAAAGCCTGCAGACCACCTGAAGCCTCTGGTGGAAAAGAGATACAACACAGCAGGCTATTGAGTGACTCGCTGAGTCAGTGATGCTGTGCCCAGGCAAGGGGTTAGCCACCTCTCTCATCAAGAGGGTCAGGGTTTGGGGTTAGGGGTTTGGTGTCTTTAAGGGTAGGTTAAATGAACTAAAGAAAAAGGAAGTTATGTTTGGAGGACGAGAGGGAGAACTACAACTTGACTGACTTGGCTGAGAGCATCAACTTCATAGCTAATATTAATAAATGTATTTAAATAAGACATCAACAGGTTAAGATGAGATGTGGTGCAAATTCATTACAGAAAGTGAGCTGTTTGGGATGGAAAAAGGGATGATGGTTTTGGACAGAGGATGGCGGACGGGAGGAGTAGCATTTTGGAAAAGGAATGAATGGATTGAGGGATTACATAAGTGATGAAAAGTAGGGGGTTAATGATGGGCCAATTAAAGGAGACAGAAACAGTGTATGGAAAAGGGTTTAAGCAGAGGTTGTAGATTCTTTTGTCTGCCAATTCTTGTCTGCGACATTTTGTCTGGCTTTAATATAGTGCTGCTTGAGTATCTTAATGTTAATTTTCTTGCAAAAAAAAAAAAAAAGCATTTAACGGAGGCAGGACAGAAGATAAATTCCGCAGGCTAATTTTGAAAGTGGTAATGTTGGTAAAAAAAAATAAAAAATAAGAAAAGGAGGGATGACAGGTGACTGACTGAATATAGAGGGAGTTACAGTTCATCTCTTTAATTCTTTAATAAAAGACAGCCGATATGAAAGATCACCACAAAGAAGATGAGACAGAGTGAGGGGGTTTTGAAAAGGGAAGAATGTCATTAATCACGAAACCCAGACAACCAAACCAGAAGCAGCAGGATAAAGTTATTGGGTTTTTTTTTTTTTTTTTTAGTGCTGGCTACAGCTTTCTCATGTGGCAAATCCTTGATGTTCTGTTTCTTTACAACGTGTATCGTCCAGATATTGGCCTGACTACAGTTAAAATACTAAGTGATGCCTGCAGAACTTTAAAGCAGCTTTATTCCTTTTTTTTTAATTAAAAGTTGGTCACTATTTTGTAATGTGAAAGAAGTTTTTTAATGTAATGTCACCATCGATTTCGTTTTAGCACCATTTATATCTTTGCTTTGGGATTTTTACGGCCGTAACTTAACTGTTTTGGTTCACTCTCACAGCTCATATCAGCGTTGTTTCCAGGTCATCAGCCAATTGACTGCTACTAGTTGTTGAACTTACGGAAGCATTTATTGGTTTTGAACAAGATAAAGGGAGTTAGTATGAGACTTAAAGTTGGCCCATTAAATGAACTGAGGTAAACATAACTCCAAATATATCTAATACATGTTATTATATGTTAGATATTATGTTATATATCATAACCTGTTTCTGGTGCCACCAAAGGGTACAAAAAACAGTTACTGTGGGTTTAAAAATCCAGCAAACACTTTGAAATCTATACTGTTTATTCATTGCACGCCTAATATGCAAAATACCTCCATCCAAGATCTGCTTTACACACAAATTTGTTTAACTTTCAAGCCTGATCACTGGTCACCAGTATTTTTCACCTTCCTCATTCCACTAAAAGACCTGGGTGTCATTACCTGGCCATGCCCAGACTGGAGAACCCTGCTGGGACGATGAGAACATCAAGGCGGGAAAAGGGGTGAACGCCCAGAACAGTGTGGGCTGCTGCCAAACATCGAGGCAGCAGCTTGAGGACTGTCTGTAAAAGGAAAGCAACAAGTTTCAAAACAATTGAAAGCTTTACATTTCAAGTACTACTTGAATCAAATGTAATTGTATATTAATACAGATGGGTAGGACATAGTTTATTAGTACATATAATGAATACGCATTTGCTTCTCAACTTCAACTCATTTAATACTCATAAATGTAGTTAGAAATTTCGACTTTAGAGCGTGCGCATGGAATTGTGTGAGTGGCCCTCGTGTGATAAATACAGCCACCCTAAACCTCTTGAATACTGATGCAAGCATTTTACCGAGACTAAACGCCTCTTCTGATAATATGAAATGAAATAAAATTAGCTCAAGTCTCAGTGGCTCTTTGTCAAAACTCCACCTGGGCCTTGTGCAGCAAGCAGACAGGGCCAAACACACGGTGTGGAATCACCCGCTGGGACCTCGCCGACCGCTCAGTAAATCGGCAAGGGTAGTCGCCATGGGAACAAGAGATGCCGTCATCCACTATGCCTGAATAATCAGTTACAGAGAGCCCCTCGTCCTCAAGGGAAGAGTAACAGAATGCAGAGTCTGAGCGGGTGGTCTGGTCTCCTCTGTAGCAGATTAAAACAGGGAGGAAGAAGTTTATTCTGAGGTTAATAACAACAATTTAATTAATTTTCATATTGAAAGAATATACAGATCTTGAGTTGGTGAACCAAATATGGCACAGCGTGTCCCTCTCCCTGTGCCAAGCACGGAACGGAAAGCAGTGGAAATATGGAATATATACGTCACAATGGCAAACCACAGCGATCCCAAAAATATCTAGGTGCCGACATGCAATCTCATTCACTCTAAATCCAATATCCAGCACTAACGCCATCCCCGGCATCAGAACCGTTCCAAAGGCTTCGGGCGGCGTCCAAGTTTCCTTCGAGTCATTCACTGAAAATAAAGGCCTTCCTTGTAGCAGGAGATTCCTGGGGCCTGCAGCAGGCTACAGCTGGGCTGCTGCTGGAGGAAAACCATGAGGGGAGGAGAAGGATTACTGGAAACCACTGGCAGACCTGCCAACAAGCTGGCCAGTAGAGAGGGAGACCCCAGCCCAACCCTGCCCTACCCACAGCAAGCAAACCCTCTCTAATGCCCCAGCCTCCACTCTATATCCTGTACCTCTTTAAATTTATGCTAACTTTAGTTTTTTTTGGTCTTGGATCATTTCTGCTGGGCAGTGTACTATGGTGCAAGCTCAAATGTACTTGTCATAAAACCTGATTAAGTGCTGCACCCTATCCATCACCCAAACCTCACCTACACCATTTTTGGTATGGTGAAAGGAAAGTTTCACCATGGAATGTTGAAGGGCCAGACGTGGGTTAATAACAGTCTGGAGAAGAAAAGAACACAGGAAAAATAATAAAATACCTGCCAGTCTGGAATGGAGTGCCCTTTACTACGTCCCCGGTGGAGCTTCCAAGTCCAAGCTCAGCCTCAGTCCGTTCCCCAGGTCCAGCCCCAGGTTTGGCCGTCTTACCACAATCCGTCCTGTCCCTCACCCCTTCCTCCAGTTCTGAGAGAATTTCTGCTGTCACTTGGCGCCAGTGGCCCACTGCCAAGGTGAATGTGGAGGCGGGCATGGGCATAGTGACGTAGTAATTCCACATTAAATAATCTACAGAGAGTAGAGGAAGGGGAAGACGGAAAGGACAAAAATGTCAAAGGTAAGAACTCAGCCCCTTGATAGACATCTTTTGGGTACGCCTTATACCAGCTGGTCTCAGACTCTGATGTTGTTGCTTTCGAAAAGCCCAGATCTGTATTCTAACACATTCTGCCTGACTGATTTAATGTCTTCCCTGTTGTTAGAAAAGGTGAAATATTCCTCAAGAGGTTCATCTGCCAATAGATGATTTCTGCAAGAGATGATGGCCTATCTAAAATGTAAATACTCTTTCTTCTCTGGGCCCCATCTTGACTCGCGTTCTTTGAAGCATCTTGAACGTCCCTCCCTATTTTACATAATTCTATTTACTTGTTTTATTAACTTGTATGTTACGAAGCATTCAGACCCCTCAGGTCATCTGGGGTCTGCAGGTTTATTCAGCGTTTCCAGGATCAGAACCAAGCAAAGTGAAGCAACTTTTAGTTTCTGTGCTTCACACCTGTGGAACAGGCTTTCTGAATACCTGAGGTCTACTTAAACTGTCAGCTCACTTAAATCAGGGCTTTAAACATTACTGTTTAACGTCGCTTAAAATAAGTAGGTCAATGACCTCTATTTGTAATCTTAAAAATGTTATTTGCTTGTTGACTTTTAAATGCAATCTTAAAATGTTTTTAATGTCTTATTTTATTGTATTTCTGCGTCACTGTAAAGCTTCTTACATTCTACGAGTCTGTGTGTTTTATTTTTCTATTTAGAGTTTAGTATCGGTTCATTTTCTTCTCTCTCTGGCTCCGTCTTACAGTTTGGGATAGTTGAAGGATTGGAGGTGTAAAAAAAAAAAAAAGGGTGAAGTGATTTTCCTACTAGATACTTTGTATCAGACATTTGTTTGATAAAAGTTGCCAATAAAGTTCAGTTTAGATAACAAAGAGAGCACTGAGAGAAATGAAGGCAGGTGTAACTTCACTATTCAGTCTGATTTCTTGTTCAACTTAGACATTTTTGTTTGTTTTTAACAGTCTTTACAGTCAATAAAGGGCAACGTGTCCCTTAAGCACATATGTACAACCCGAACAGCTGCGTTAATTTCATACATACATATCCATCTTTTCAGCGGTTCTCTGTTGTTATTTTCATTCCAGATCCCTATAATACCAAAGTCACACATTTTTAATACCTTACATGACGCTCTATAATCCATTTTTCATTTGACAATATAAACCAGGTCCCATAAATGCATCAATGTTTAATGCTGTCTTAACAGATGGAGCTGTGCAAGAACTTCGCCCAAATGCAGTTAACAATTGACAAAATTGCCTGATTTTCGATTTAAGATCAAGAAATATTTGACCACATAAGTGAGCAAGCCTAAATAGGTTTATAACCAAGCATTTAATGCCAACTCAATGCTTGATATTACAGACACATTTACTCAACAAGTATCTAGGTCCAATACTCGGCCCCACTTACAATTCAGCAAAATGTACCTGAATTATTGAATGAATAGTCAACTAACAAAAGGAAACATTTTCTAATCAAGGGTCTAAAGATGAAAGGTGTCGTATGCCGGTATGCTTACGCGTGTCCCCGTCCTCAAAAGGTACGGTCGGCTCCTCCCCACTCATCAAAACCACACACTCACTGGGGGCCCGTACTGTCGCCTGCCATGTTGACATGGCAACAGGCGGCTCCTGGCAGGGGAAGAGGGCTCGATTGTTGATGGGAGAGCCGGCAGTGTAAACACACACCCTGGAAGGGTAAACAATGGTAAACTATAAACAACCCCTCATTTCAACACTCAAAGGATTCACCGAGTGCATCCACACACAGAGCAGACTACACCAGCCTAAGGGGTGTTTTTGTGAATTAATGAATGAGAATTATTCTATTCTTACATGGCAAGCTCAGAATATTACACTGTAATTCGAGGAGCAGGAACGAGAGCAGATGTGCTGCCAGTTGCCAGTTTTAAAATCTCTAAAAAGGAGTCTAGTCGTACTACGAAACCACTGTTCCATGGAATGATTTGATCCGTTTGCTCTCCAGACCAACCTGTTGTCCTGATCTTTGGTCCATCTCACAGAGCCTCCTGTTGGCCTCGTCTCATAGCAGATCCTGAGGGCGCGAGGAAACTCCAGAGGTGACACGACCCCTTTCTTCCTCACCTGCAAACTCCATCGGTCTCTATAAAAATGCAGCGAGCTGCCGTCCTGAGCACCAGGGGCCCGGCTACACGATGAAAAGAGCTGGTGCTTCTGCCTCCATCGACTAGAGGCCATAGAGATAAGGTTCTGAGTAAATGCTGCTTGTGAATTCACTGAACCCACCTCTGACCTTTCTGGTGAGAGACCAGACGTGGTTGACACAGAGGTGACGTCCACCTCTTCCACCTTTGAAACATCAAGGTCACAACAGTCCAGCACCAAAGTGAAATCATCCCCACTGGTGGTTTCCCACAAATGCGAAGACTGAATATTTCCAGTTTCAGATGCAACTTCAGCTCCGGCTCCAAACATCTCCTCCTTCCTTGTTGGAGTCTTCCCAAGCCCTTTTGCACCCTTCTCCACTGTATCCTCATCCTTAAATCTACCTCCGGCCCTTTCCTGAGTCCGTCCAGCTTCCAAAGTCCCAGCTCCCTGACCGGCTCCAGGTCCAACGTCATCCTCAGCCTTACCTCCAGAGCAAGGCTCCAGGAACAGAACGACACTACCACTGATGACCTCCCTGCCAAAATGAACGGTCAGATCGAGCACATAATGTCTGACAAGCATGTGGTTAGTATTGGCTCGGAGTGGAAGGTCATCCGTGTCAGGGTTCAGGTCCCCGTCTGGCTCCATGTCACACAAACGACGTCAGAGGATGGCTACCCCTTGGAGACAAAACCAAAAATAGCGCTTTATTTATTCATGTTGTTCGAGTTGCAAAACTTTGTATTTAACATAGGATAACTGAGTTTAAGACAAAACTACGAGATGACATTCTACAGCCTCCAGTGGGCTGAAGAACGTACTTTACCCTGTAAATTAAGTGTTACAGCGATGAGGCCAAATCTGTCAACGTCTGGATGCTCGACTTTAGCTCAGGCTTGAGCGTCAAACTCCCTCTATTGACACATCCCACAAATGTTTCCAAACAGGAAAACAGCTAAGTGATGCCATTTTGATTTGTGCTGTGAGAGCAGTAATAGCGAAGCCCCTCAGCCCCAGCCAGCGACAGGGAGAGCTAAATGTCTGCAGTAGCCTACTTTGAATTAAAAGCTCTCCTGCTGTCCATGAGAGTTTGTGCCGTCACAATCCCTCCTTTTAGCCTGCTTGGGGCACGGAGGAGGCTTGGCAAGACAGAGGTGCAATTACCATTTACAGCAGGAAATCCTCAGAGGTTATTCAGTGCGGGAGTGTATTCATAAAAGTATGAGCCCCCCTAAATACAGAGAGATATAACTTCAGTGATGGGAAAAGAGGCAGGAAAGCCATAACATCTTAGATTTACTGTAAGAGGTTGGCTGAAAACGTCCATCTCCCACCTATACGGCCTGAGGTGAGTAACTAACACACACTATCTCCACTGTATTTCTGCATACGGTTAGAATTCAATAACAAAAGAGTGGATCAAGAAAGCTTTTAAATGGGTTGCAAAGGGCTGAGGGGAATTAATATAGAGATTAAACAGATAAAGATCATTAACTTACTGAAAGATCCCTGTGACAGGTCAGGGCGCATACTGCGTCCTTTACAGGAAAAACAGGTAAGAGCTTGCTTTGGACCAGAGAGAGGATCATACCGTCATAGCAAGTTAAGGTCAGACTTCATCTTTGTTGACTTTTATTACAGGCTATAGGGCAATTCACATAAACTTCCAAGTGATGGTTAACGCACATTGAAGTCGTGTGACAAGTCAGGACACGTTCAAGACCACACAAACAGACGAGTCGTCTCCGGTTGTAGAAGTTACGCTCGTGCGAAGTTTGCTAACCAACCGTCAGTTTGTCGTCAGAGAGAGTTCGGGCTAACTTTTCCATCACAAGTCTGCTCTCTGTCATTTCAAAAAACAACACGCACGAAACTAAAGCAGCGCTACGGCCAGAAATAAACCAGCTCCACTGAAGCTGCCGGTGTGTTTAACGACATGTCAGAAACAACCGTGTGCAATGTACACCGCCGTGTACCACGAGCACTCGCTTGTTGTGAATGAAATCTCCCACCAACCTGCTGTATCCAGGCTGTGGATATGTCTATGGGCAACACAGTGTTTGGGTGCGTCGCTCTAATTAATCCGTGTAGAACGCTGAATGACATTAGTTCCGCTTTTGGCGCCAGCGCATAAAATCGTAATAACGTAATATCAATTTATTTCATTTTAAATTGTATTATTCAGTGGGCCACCCCTGGGCCACAGTGGGGGCCAGGGACATTTTTTACAGGGGCACTGGCCCCTGTAGGCCCCTGTGTAGAACCTACTGCATAGCAACCAATTTTAGTGTTTAAGCATTAGGCAAAAACTGTAATTGGAGACACACCAATCAGGTCCAAGCACTATAAAAATGCATCATCACCCTTTGTGCGGCCATTACACAGGATGGGGTCCTCCTCCATCACACCTCACATACTCACATTTTTAGACCGATGCACAACATAGTCACAGCAGGTAACCAAATGCACCAGACACAATACATTGTCATCTGGGACAACCGTGCTGCTCTAGTCCAGAACTGGTTTCAACACCATCCACAGTTCACAGTCCTATACCTTCCACCATACTCTCCTTTTCTTAATCCAATCAAAAAGTTTTCTCTGCATGGCGGTGGAAG
This sequence comes from Spondyliosoma cantharus, assembly GCA_900302685.1. Taxonomy (NCBI): domain Eukaryota; kingdom Metazoa; phylum Chordata; class Actinopteri; order Spariformes; family Sparidae; genus Spondyliosoma; species Spondyliosoma cantharus. The sequence continues at coordinate 13,148 of OMLP01035679.1, forward strand.
GTTTACGATCTCTGGGCTCAGGCTTAGGTACATCTCATTCAGGCCATGGATGACACCTGTGACCAAGTCGACGCCGTAGCTGTTCTAGGCTGGATTAGACATTCAAGACGGTTCTTCCAACATTGTCTTGCCAATGAGGATATCGCCTGTGATGTGGATGAAATTCTCTGACCAGATCCAGCCAGGCGAAGAGATAATATCTAGTTTTTTCTATACTGTATTTTCTGTTTTCTTTATCAGATTTTTTTATTTCATTTATTATTTATGTAATTTTCAACCTGTACTGGATACAGTATTTTATGTTTGTTGTTGTTTGCTGGGATAACAGTGTTATGCACACTACTGCAGACATGTTTTGTTGTGGTTCTCCATGTTGACTGATTCAGGTGTAAGTTATAGAGAGAAATACATTATATCTATATATATATGAACTTGTTGTATATATACACTTTCTCTGTGTAGTTCATATACAGTACTCTAATCACTGAGAAGTAGAATTGCTAAAGGTTTTTAAGGTTAGCAACAGCAGTGTGTAACTGCTG
>OMLP01035680.1:0-16227 GCA_900302685.1 Spondyliosoma cantharus
ATCGATGAGTGGGATCGAGGGAGAGATGTTATAAAAAAAGAAAAAATGTAGGTCCTCCTGTTTACCTTCACACTCCTTCACCTGGCTGAGTCTGGCTCTGTTATCACAAGCCAGGCAGTCACACTCCAGTTTCACACATTTGTATCTTTTAAATATTCAGAGGAAGTTTATTTTTTTGTAAATGCACTTATTCTGTACGCTTCAGCTTTTTTGCCAATATTGCCTTTTTATATCCTGTATTTAATTGAATATACATCAAAATATTACACCTTTCCATCGCGTGGACTCAATGGTTACATGATATCTCATAATATAATCAGGATGTCTCTTTAGCAATAAAGATCAAAGCAATCGTTTCACTTTATAGCCACAGCCCTTTTAAATAGATATAGACTAAGAGCTCGTATTTAAAATCTTTCTCTTAGGAAAATACTGTGCTGAATTTTGCAGATTTCCATCAGAGTTTTAGGTTGGTATACACTTATTTTTTACAACTAAGGGACCTTTTGAAATGGATGTGTACAAAAAAAAAGTATATATGAGATTGCCATATATTTATGATACTGCATTTTGCATTGATTTTGATAATATAAAAACTAATCATGTCAGCTGCAATATGACTTTCGAATTGTAAAAGTTTATTAAAAATCTCTACTGTTCTGAGGGTCTTCATTTGTCTCTCAGTGTGTGATTGCAAGTCACCGTCGCCCCAGCAGGTGGAGGCAGTGGTTCAGTATGTGTGAGAAGATTTTCTTTCTATAAGCAACTGGAAATGTTGGCGTTTTATGTTTGGACAAGGACAAACTTTCTTTGTGGAGCTGTTTGTCATTTTTGCCTGACTCTGTCCTCAAGCGAGAAAGATTCATCACCCTAAAATATAAATCTAAAATACTATATTCAGAGGTCTGATTCAGAATGCAAGACGAGCTCCACAAGGCCTATCATTTTCAGATTAAGGGCCGGAAAGGGTGTGGTGAAATTTGGCATTGATTGGTGGTGACATAACTCAGCCATTTAGGGAGCGTGTTCAGGCGAGAGACGTGTAGCCTGTCGCCCCAAGGAGATGGGATGGAAGGCATATTGCCCCGAGATCAGGAAGGACAAAGTGGTCCTGTTTCTGTCTCCCACTCCTCACTGACAGGCTGCATCTTGACAGCCCTCGTTTACTGTCGGGGCTCCTGCAGAAAATAGATGCACGCACGCACACACACACACATTCTGCGACACAAGAGGAAGAGGAGGCTTCATTGCTCATGTGGTCCCTGGATATAATGATTCTCAAGGAACATAAAGGAATAGTTTTACGCACTAAATGGAAATGTCCTCATTCTTGCTGTCAGTTGGAAATGTTAGATCAGGTGTTTCCATCATTTTCGGCAGCACCGTCAGCCATGAGCTATCATTTTTCTGGCCACTTCTAAGTAAATAAAATCTGTTTTTTGTGGAACATTTGACTGTTAATTGAAAATTCCTTGCCCTGTGATATGTAATTAAAAGGTTGCCGTTTCCATAAAAATAAATAAAATGCAGTGCAGCACATGAATGTCAATTATATCAGCCCCCTTATTTCCGAGGGTCAGTGGGTTTTGCAGCCCAGTATTGAATGAATGACCTGACACACGGTAGTTTGGAACCCCTGTATTAGATGAACAATCTTGTTTTATCATTTATTTACCACTTTATATATTTGAATTCATTGTATATTCTTAAATCAATCATGAATATGACTTTTATGCCTCTACTCTTAAATCGTAAATTGAGTAATTTACAGGAAAAACAACGTAGATACATTAAAGCTACATGCAATTATCTTACACCAGAAGAAACCCGTTTCAACTAACAGCATGATCACACCCACTCACTCATTTTTAATTTATATTTGTGTTTTTGATGTTGTTGCTTGGCCTTAATTTTTTGCAGTGTGCTAAAATTAAAAATGCCAAGAAATTGAAGAATCAGGATCTGATTTTCAGTATATTTCACTTGTGAAATACACTGAGTATCATGTCTGATCTCACACAGTTTGATACCAGCCAGCATTTTCTGCTTATTTAAAAAAAAAATTCAAATGTGAAATTCATCATTTCACAAGCAATAAGTATTTTTTTTTTTTTGCAGAGTACAGACATGCTTGCAGCACTGTGAGTAAGCGCTTACTATTTCAGGCGCTTATTTATTTTGCAAACCTTTCTAATAGAGCTTAAACTTAAATGAAAATAACATTGAAGAGACGCCAACTGATTGTAGTTATATGGTGGTCCAAACATAATGACGTCTATAGTAAAATAATATACAAAAAATAGTCTTAATGTATGTCAGCTTGTTATTGACATGCTGTCCATATTTCAGATCAAGTGTTTGAGTAGATGTATCCGTGTGACCGCGTGGCGTATTCAGTGTCATTCTTGCCCCGGGGCTCGTGTCAAAGCATCGGAGGTTTGCACTGAGGATCAAATGTCTTCCCCTTAGCAGCGAGCCTGCTAATAAGGCCCCATTAGAAACCCAGCTACACGGACACAGCAAAATAGGTTTGGGATAGAGGAGATGATGAAGACATTACGAGGCTGACTGGTGTGTAGCGATGGAGACAAGGGCAAAAAAAAATAAAAAAATACTGGATCAATGTCACTAAATGTCTGGAAGACGAATGTGAAGATCGATGGGTTTTCTCCAGCAGGGCCGAGGTTAAATCTGATGCAAAGCAGAAATGTACTTCAACATTATTTATGTTCAGCCACTCAGTAATAAACATTGATCATTTTCTTGGCCTGACCTGTGAGGCTGCAGGTCAAGGTCATTCTTGCAGTAGGTATACAGTATATATACAGTATATATGCTCATGAAGTACCAGCATGTAGATACAACACATACATAGACCAGCTTGTCTTTCTTCACGTTTTTGGCTAAAAAATAAGTGAGTCCATCATTTTTAATTCAGGATTTTTGGTCACAAAAAGACTGTGAATAAAACCATAAATGTTTATCTGAATTATTATTAATTATCATTCATTTCTCAGGCAATAATTCATGGATCGTGATGAGAAAAATGAGGCATATTTCAGTGGCTGATATCTATCAGTGAATACAATTTGATGCGGATCTAGTGGATGTAAATGTTTGATTTGATAATAGATTAGGCTTAAATCAAACAGTATGGTAGAGTTATGAGGTCCACTGAGTACCATTCTAGTTAATTAATCAAAATCATTGCTTTTTGACTTGCAGTTGTTATTTCCTATATCTCTCTTATTTAAATCTTCTACATACTATGTTTATTTTGTTATGCACAGAAATACCATGGCAATTGCATGTGAAAACATACTTGACATATACAGCATTTAAACTAAAAGAGTCAGCTCATCCACCACATTGAATAAAAAGAAGAGCCTGCATGTTGTATGTAATAATCTCTCCAGCATTGCTTGCATCCAGCTGGCCTTGACGCAGGATCAAAATTGCTTCACGTTACAACTATAGCTGCCATATAACTGACAAACCTCTCAGCTCAATTTCAAGGTTCGGTCAGTGGCCTTGAGGGATGTAATCTGCCAGGTTGACCTCCTGGCCTGTGACACCTCGGGCTTCGATTTGTTATCTGCCTGTCATCCTTATCCACAGCTCTCCAGCATTTCACCGTCAGGTCTGGTGCAGTGAACATAAAGGAGCCCCGCGCTCTGCTGCAGGTCAGCTTCTACTCCATCCCTACACAGTAGCTCACGTAATGGAATTAAACCCATCTGTCAGTATTTTAGCTGGAGTCAGCAGCTTTTCTCTCTCCTGGTTATGCAAATGGCCCTTGGCAAAAGTCCATTTGTCTCCCGTGCATGCAGCGAGGATGGGATGCCTCAGAAATACGAGGTGCTGGTGACCGACACTGGCATGTTTTGTGAGATCTGTATCACTCCTCATTTTAATGGAACACATAGATCTCACCACCCTCTGCACCGTGACGTGTTGCCTTCACTTTTGAATGAAGAGTCTCTTAACCTTGCCACAGCAACAGGAAGTTATTGCCTTGTCAAGGTGCCTAAGTTGGGACAATATTGAGTTCCAGGACATTAAAGAAATAGGTACATATTATACTGTAGGAATTACATATTCACCTTCTTGCCAAGAGTTAGATGAAAATATTGGTACCAATCTCATGCCTGCACAGATAATAATAAGAGACACCAGTGGCCAGTTAGCCTTGATTAACATTAGGACTGGAAGCAAGGAGGAAACTATTGACATTGGCACTGTCTTATTGATTGATCTACAATTTATTCAGGATCATACAACAGATTTTAAATACAATTTTAGAGTTCGATAAAAAGATCAGTGTCACTCTCATGTCTGTATGGTAAATATTAAGTAATGCCAGCAATGAAACTGGAAACAGGAGGAAACAACTATCTTAAGCGCTGTCAGGTCGATTAATTGGACACCTTATTTAGCAGTGATTTTTTTTTATCACTCTTTTAACTTTCTTGTTCAGAGTTAAAGTGAAACTCTCACCAAAATGCAACCTAGGCTTTTTTTGTGAATGTACCCGAGTCAAACCTTCGTGTAAATGCATAATTATGAAGAAAGAGGCACTTTTAAGATTGACTGTATTTTCGTTTTCAGGTCAAACAAATTTTCAATGGGAGTTCCACGGGCAACTTTATGATAGCTAATATCAAAATCGCTATTTTTAAAACACAAAGAAGACTCGGCAAAACATGAAACTTTGCTCGTAGTATCACCAGGGCCTCTACGCATGAACACGAGCATTCAGAACATTGTTTGTGTACACAGTTTACTAAAAAGAATGTTTTTCACCTTAGCTTAACTCACCTTAGCAGCTGCTTGTTCCGTTAGCCGTCGTCCTGCCAGTAGAGAAGTATCGATCTCCGAATGCAACGTAACTCGAGTTTAACTTTAACAATACCATTCTCACGTCTGCACGCTCAATAAAAAAGAACACCAGCAGCCAGTTGACAGATTTGAAAAATGATTTGTTAGGCTCTGTTGAGGTGATTAAGCTAACGATTCATTTATCAATTATTCTCAACATTTCTTTTTATTACTCATTTAATGTAACAATGAACTTTCTTGCTGAGAATTAGATGAACAGATCAATACCACTCACATGTCTGTACAGTTAAAAGGAAGTAATGGCTGCAGCCAGCTAGCTTCGAGTAGCAGTATGCTAAGTAGTAGCTAGTCTAACGACTAATTTAGAAATTATTCTACATTACTCAATTGAAATTATGAATGGTTTTCTTACTTAGAGTAATAAATGCCTGTACAATAACGAACAAGGAACAACAGCAAAATGCTATCTTAAATTAGCATTAAGACTGGAAATGGCGAGAAATAATACATGTTGGTGCTATTTAGTTTATTGATTTAACAACCTGATCAGTTATTCTAAAGATGTGATTTAATTATACAGTTAATGTAACAATTGATGTAAAATGAAATTGATGAAAACATCAACACCACTCTCATATCTGTATGGTAAATACAAAGGAATCACAGTAGCCCATTAGCTTAGATTAGCATGAAGACTGGACACAGGGTAAACAGTTAGCTCAGACGCTTTCAAAGGTAACACAACAGGCCTACCAGTCCAAAGCTCACAAGCTCACGAATGAGCAGCATGTGTGATTTATTTAGGATGTACAAAAAGTGAAGAGTAAAAACAACATTTTGAGCTTTTTACAGGGGTTCTACCATGTTGATTAGTAAGCTTTAGAAGTGCTTTTTTGCCGATTTTCTTACCTTCAAAAAGGGCCAGGCTCACTTTTCACCCTGTTTTCAGTCTTTATCCTAAGCTAAGCTCACCATCTGCTAACTACATTTATACTTAATGCATCAATGTGGGGGTGGTTCCTTATCACGTGACTCTTGGAAAGAAAGAGAATAAGAGTATTGCTGAGATATGTGAGAGAGATGTGATTTGACCGACCATGTGTGGAGGACGACGGAATGAGAACTTAATGTAGCCTGAACTGTGAGACATTTAAACAGGGGGATTTACAGTAAATCACTGCAGCAGGTAAAGCTGTGCCGTCCTCCTTCCCAGTAAAGTCACATTATGCTTATTAGCTACATGAGACTCTTCCTTTGTTATGACTCTGCAAAATAAGCAGCTTTGGGAGACCACCTTGCAGAACTCTGAAATGATCTGGAGTATTAGAGATGGTGGCTGTAGCTCTGCCAAATGCACTCACTCACTGTAAGTGCTCTCAATTCAGTCCTCATTTCCTGACTGCTGCCAATCTTCCCATGAGAGAACAAGAGCTTTTGGCCCTTCCTCACTGCTTACTGAGACTCTGCTTTAACAACAACAGTCTGTGCACAATGACATTATTTATTGCTTACGCTGCAATAAAACGCATGTGATTTTTTTCCCATGACATCTTTGCACACTGGGTCCGAAACGAATTATATCCATTTTTGTCCCCCACCCATTAATAGGTACACTTCACAATCCGATTTGGTGATTGAGTTCCAATAACTTTACCTTGCTTGCCAAAAGCCTCTTTCGGTGACCAACATATAATGTAAGCAGGTGAAAATCTGCTACATTACCATCGTCATTGTATCCCTGCTGCTCAAGCCATGAATTGTTGACTTGGTTGTTGAGGTAGTTGTTGTGGTGTTTTTCATACAGTATGTTGTAAGACCCAAGAATGTTATATTAAACCTGGACACAGTGTTGCAGGTGCAGCCCCATTTATACCTATGAAAGCTGCTCAGTGGCATTTTGGCCAAAAAAGCTTGACTTCCTGGGTCAGAAAATACCCGTGGGGTCAGTAGAGCGTGCACACTAGAAACTACCACCAACCGAGCCGGCTAATTTCCAGGTTAGCGACGAGCTAACTTGAATGGGGATAACATAATTAATCTCTTGGCTCTAGTAGATTTTCCAAATTTTGCAGAAAAAAACATTTATCCACCATTTTACAGTGACATCTTTCACAATATAAGCTTATGGCAGAAACTTTTTTTGTGCTCAGTGAATCACGTGACAATGAATCAAATGTGAATTGGATGGTGGTGAATGAAAAGTGGAGATCAACGCGAGACAGATTTGACTCTGCGCCCTCTAATTGCTTAACTTTCATGCCAACATGACAGACACATGGAAGTATGTGGGCAGTGATGGTTATCTCATTTGAAACCTACGTATATATCTTTTTAAATCAGAATCAGAATCAGAATCAGCTTTATTGGCCAAGTATGTGAACACATACAAGGAATTTGACTCCGTTTTTTTCCTTCGCTCACAATGTACTGTAAACATGAACATAAACTTAAACATAACATGACAAACATTCAACTAGGAAAAACAAAAGAATGGTATAACAATTAAATAGTAAATAAGTAAGTAAAGTAAATGAGCATAAATGAGTCTTAAGTCGGAGGGGTGAGGGGTGTGAATGTATGTTAAGCACTAAGCATATCCTTTGAGTGTAAAAACTGCCATAACAATAAACTTGTCTTACCTTGACACTCATTCGTCGATTCTAACAGCATCATTGAGCAATCAACGGCAGAAAAGCATCAATTTATCTTGTTTAAGTTTAATAGACCTTCGTATAACGAACATCTGTTTTATATAAATTAATTTCATATTGCCAAGATTTCATTCAGGCTCAACAGGTAGTTAATCTTTAATCAGTGAAAGTGTTGGTTTTGCAGATTTTTTTTTCTCTCCCTCAGAGTGTTCACAGTTACATCCATCTCTTTTAAAATATTTGGTGAGTAGAAATGTGGTAAATCGCCCAAAGCAACAAACCCTCCCCTGAACTCACGGTTGATATACAAAGCCCACATCAGCATTTTCCCCTTCTGCATGAGGATGTTTCCTTCAAACCCCTGAGCTGACAGTTTCTAGCTTGGTCAATGTCCTGTTCCATCATGCTGTGATGCATCTCCCGATCTGATGATTCCTGACTCTGTCATCATCCATCATAAAGTCATCAACATGCAGCCTTCTCCTCTCTGAGGGGAGGTGATGTAGTGGACTAGCAGCTCTGATTTATCTATGTGATTCACTGTTTGCTCTGTTCGCCCTGCGTTTGCCTGCACGATCCGTCTCACCTGCACCTGTCCTCTATTACCGGCAGCACCAGCGTGATTAAACAGCCCTCGTACATCCAGACGTGATGGAGTGTGAGCCGATGTCAGCAAGGGAGTAAACTGGAAGATGGGTCCTGATTTGTTGAAATCAGGAATTCTTCAGAATTATGGTCTCCTGATCGATCCAGGCACGCAGCCAGAGCTCCATTAGTGAACAAGCTGTACTGAGAGCTGCACGATGACGAACCGGTGCGGCTTCTCAGAGGGGCTTTCCTCAATTTGACATCTTTAACATTATTCATGAGTATGTGCAGGGTTTTAACATTAAATCAGATATTAATGTAATTACACACACACACACACACACACACACACACATCTATCTATCTATATATCTATCTATACATATATATATGTACTGATGTAAGTGTAAATATTTATATATATGGCATATTACTTATTTAGGAGCATGTACCCTATTTATCTCTGTCATATGGGGTTCACTGTACAACTATGGGGTGTTTTATCATAATATTATGAAAAGATATCTAATAAAAGGTGGGATGCCACATTTAGTGGCTGAATGTAATCAATAGCAGTATTAAGCCTCCTGAACTGCTCACACTGCTCACATCAGGGTCACCCAGATAATATCAACATGTTTCATATTTGCGATTTATAATCTGGATAATTACATCGGTACTTTTCAAGCCGGAAAACGAGAGAGGAATCCTTGAGCAGGTGACAGTGCTGCCAACGGTAAACAATGTGGCCCTTGATGCTAACGTTAGCTAGCATACTACTGTTGACAGGAACTTAAAATCTCACCTCCAGTATCCAGACTCATTTAAGCATCTGCTTTTGTATTTTTACTCACTACTATGCCTTACTAAAGCAAGGTGTTGAACCACGCTCAAATCGTTTTGTTTGGGTCTGCTTCCCCCTGAGATCACGTGAGAGGGATCACTTGTGAGCCCAGCCTTAGTCACAGAGTGGTGTTCCCTGTTTATTCAAAATGTATTAACATTAAACATGTCGCGTGTCCAAATTGGACCTTGCACTTCCTTGGGTCCTCAGAAACAAGCGTGAAATAGATCAAATGTATGGTTCTCGAATTATGCAAAGGACATACAGACAGACAGATATTATTTGCTGTACAGTTTGATTATTAGCTCCTTTTTAAACATCTTCAGTCTCAAAGTTGTGATTCCCTCAATGACACATTACATCTTAGTAAGATCTAGTGTGCTAGCTAGTTAGCTGCCAGGCCCATTTCCATTTGACTTCCTGATAGATGAGCAGATGCTGACCTGACGTCGTTTGATAATAACAATCTTTTTTGGCAGATTTTAATCAATGATCAATCTTTCTGGGCATGACGAGGAAGCAATAACATGGTTGTGGTGGTGGGTTAGGATGGCATTTCAAACACAAATGCAAGATTCAATATCTTCAGTTGTTTAAAGGTTCACTATTTTTCCTGCATGTATTAGAATGTTGTTCTACTAGCCTGAATTATGACAGCAAAGTGTATGTTTGTAATATTCAGCATATTTAATTAATGTGCTAAAACATCCACTAAGGTAGTCCTTTAAAATAAATCAATGAGTTTAGTTTTTCCTCCTGAGCAAATCTACATATTGACTGGTTGCTCTTAGCTGAACCTCTACAGCTGAAAGTCTTTCTGAATCAGGCCTCACCCGCCTGTTTCTCTTAAGGTTTCATGTTTCAGACTGCATCATTGTTGTGACTAGAGATGCTCGAACACATCAAACATTAAATGCTTCTTTCCCAGAACAATATCAGAACTGCAAACTCTGCTTTCTCATCTTACTTTGGGAACATAAATGTCAGTATTTCAGTATTTCTCACATCACTTCAGTATTTCAAGGACAACAACAACAACAACTTGTTTAGAATTTACAACTTCACAGCACAACTTCTGGTTAAAATCAATTAAAAAAAAACAAACAGAAAATCCGATAATCTGATTTACTGATAAACAGATTTTCTCCACAAGGCCCTCGTTCATTTCTTTGTTTTGACACGTTTTGTATGCAGAGGTGAAGAATACACGACATAAATCTTCTTTTAGTCACACATTATTATACGCTCGATCAATAGGACCATTTTCACTGGTGCCTGGGAATGCTGTACATCAGACTTATTGTCTCCTAATGACCGCACAGAAAGCTGTTTCTCAGTCTCTGCTCGGCGGCCACATTTTGCACCCCGTGTGTTATTAGACAAGACGATTGCTCCGTCCGAGAGTGCTTTCTCTGTTTACATACTCAGGTAAACACACTGTCGCCGTTCGTTACAGAGAGACTCCTGCTCAGCTCCTTGCGCTCTTATTTAAATCGAACTGACAACTCCAATATCGTCCACATCTGGGCTCCAACATAAACAACTGTGCTCATTCTCTGCAGCCACTCTCTGGATATTGGAAAAATGTTATGTAATACAATATTAATGACAAGAGGAAGAAGTGTAGACTGTTCTGCATAACCTCATCATCAGCTGAGCTACCATGCTGATTAAATGCATAGTGAAGTTCACTGAATAACAATAAGTAGCAGTAGGTTGGTTGGTTCAAGAAGAAAATACAAAAATACATCCTGGTAATAAATCTGTGAGGTTATTTTTACTTCAGAAAATATTCATCGAGGTTATGGGGGAAGCGCAGGATAGTCAGTAAAAGAACATTTTGGCATTGTTTGGCATAGTTCATAGATACATCACATAAACATTTCTACAGTATGTATGAGCTGCAGAGCGAGAGACCACCGTTCAACTGCGAAAGCGACCAGTAATTTTAGGACATTCTGCAGCCATGTTGGGTCAACAAAATAGTATATTTTATCGAGACATAATAAGTCTTTGAAGAAATGTTGGGGTTTTTTGCTACGAACTATGGGGTCTTTGGGGCAACAAAAATGATATTTTAAGGAGACATCAGGACTTTTTTGTAGACGTCTTTAACGCAACAAAACATATGGATATTTTTGATAAGTCATTGGGACATTTTGTCAGCTGTCTAGGGGGCAGCAAAACCAGATTACAGTAAAAGACAGTTTCAATAAATCTGTATGATAGGAAACTTAAAAATGTAATGTGGGTGGTTTGTGTTTTGCACAAATGGCATGATGCCAACATTCATTTCGGCCACTGGGATGGGGACACCGGGTCATCTCTGTAGGTGCTCATGCTGTTAAAATCTTTTTCTGAAATTAATCAAGAAAATGTAAATCAATAATCTGATGACAACTCTGATGAAGTAAGTTACTTTCAGATTCAGGCTACTGTATATCTTAGGAAAATGCAGGATCTCCCGAATTAACTGATTAATCATGTTGGCAAGATCCCCCAGAAATAATTTTATGGATCATCAGACCAGAACAGCAGTCCGGGGAGGTTGTGCTTACTTCAAATGACATTGCGGTTTTCAGTTTTCTTATATTTAAAGATGGAAATCGAATTAAGCAAGAGCGGGAGCAAGCGCTTTTTGGAAGTGCACAAACATTTACAGAATTACAGGAAGAAAGAACAACATGCACACGGTGACTAGATGTACTTTCACCTTTTCTGCAAATCAGCTTTGTAGTGGCATCAATCATACAGGAAGAAATTCACAAATCAATCATATACAAGGTCGTCTCAGGCTAATCAAAGTAATCACTAGGGCACAATAAGGCTCAGCAATGCAGCGGCCAATTACTCACTGAATAATGGCCTCAGAGCTTTGTTAAATGCTTCTGATCTCACAGTGCGGCAGAGTCTTTATCCATTTTGATGTTAAATCGACAACGCAAAGCAACAGCGCTTGTAATTGATACTGACACAGTGAAATCTGATACCGGCAAAACCACATTGAGAGCTTGCTGTGTCATCAGAAGAAGAACAACACGTAGAAGAAGAAGACAGTGATATGACCCTGTGGCCAACTTGCGACCAAACTTTAATATTAAAGAAACTTTTTTGGGGGTGTCTGAGGTAAAGGAGACCACATTTCTCCACCCACTATCATTACTGTGGTTATTTGAGAGGTGCAACAGATAGTTTGTCACCATTAAAGTTGTCAAGCTCATCACTTTCTCATTGTTACTGTGTGATTTGTAGATTCTCTTCATTTTATAGTGCCACATTTATCACTCAATGACAGAAGCGGTGGCTTCACCTCAAGATTTCACACACTTTTCTAATGTCAGAGAGAGAGAGAGAGAGACAGACAGACAGACAGATAGATAGATAGATAGATAGATAGATAGATAGATAGATAGATAGATAGATAGATAGATAGATAGATAAACAGACTGCCCTCATTCATAAGTTGCTTTTAATGGGTCTCTCTTTTTCCAGTTTTAAAGCACCTCTGCAAGAATTGGGGGCATTGGTCATAATAATACCATCGTTCATACTAACTTAAAAACTAATGAGATGGATGTTCCCATCAAGCTGTTTAATCACAAGAATCTCCTCGTTACAGCTGCCAAAAACTCTCCACAGTCATTCACCAGAGGTGCTGCAGTAAAGACAATTAGCGATTAAAGCATGATGCATAAAACTAACCTAAACTACAGCCAAAATAGAGGTCAATAAAGCTTCTGATTCTCATTGATTTTCAATTACAGACATTACTAGATGCTCTGAAAGGCTGACTGGACACAATTACGTAGCACATGCATTATACGGCACAGGCAGTAAACGTCAGACGGCTGTGAAATCTGCAGTCGAGGGTTAAAAAAAGATTTGCTGCAGTAACCTTCAGGCTCGGCCCTGATGGGTTTTATGGATGCATGGATGCACTTTATCATTATAGGTTAAAGGTAATAAAAAAACATACAATGTGCTTAGTGCATTTAGGCAGAATCCAGAGTACTACAGTGGCTTTCCAGGATTTAACTGTAAGAGTTTGGTTTTTACAAAGTTAACTTTGCTATATCACATTTGAAATGTAAATATATATATTTCAAAAAGTCATAAAGATGAACTATGTGCTCATAGTTGGGGCAATTTAACAAACTGGACATACTGTACATGGACATATCACATAATAAGGTTTTTAAGGCAAACATGTCGTACATGAATGTACAACCTTGATTCCCATAAACATAAACAAAAACAGAACACAATAATTTGCATATGCTTTACAACCTATGTTCAGTTGAACACCGTACAAACACAATATATCTAATTTTCAAATTGATCAACTTTACAGTTAAAATATAAATTTGATATTTACTGTATGCTCTCCATCACCTCCTGAGGGACACATCTGGCTCTTTTATCCACTGTGCTCACCAGCTCGTTGATAACTTTATCATGTATGGAAACCACGCAATAAGAAAGAATCAAGACAGTAAAGTTGTGAGCTATAAAACCAAAACAACAAGCTAGAAAGTGCTTAAACGCTCCATAAGGTCGGAGGGGAGCTGCAGTGCGTGAGTATCTTTATTGTAACTCACTGTGACATGGACTACCATTTTGTTTTTTTGGAGCCAGAAGTGACCATATTTGGAAGAAAGGGTGGAGCTGTGGTAACAACTCAATCACAAGCCCTGCTCTAAATTTGACCATAATTTACTGAGTTGACTTCATGTTGTATTGAAGAACACTTGAAACTACTGATTGACATCATTATCTCATTAAGAAACCAATCACTAAAGTAATAAATCCAGTGAGAAGTAGGGTAATTTTCTCGTAAGCTTACATACAATCAGACCTGTTTTTTGAAACCACCTTCTGCAGGCTATTAGAAAGAATGAAGGTTTAGGGTACTTCTGCATTAGCTTTACTTTTCACTCCACTTGTCACGTTGTCTATGGTTTGTCACTATGAATTTGCTGCTTTTTGTGGGGAGACATTGAATAAATTGAATGTCTTTGGGATTTGGAGTGTTGTTTGCACAAGACATGACATTTGAAGAGTGGCCAGAGAGTCTGAGAAACTGGGATGGAAATTTTTATTTATTTATTTATAATTGTGCTGTTCGATGTTTTAAAGACTAACAAAATTGAATTATTCAAGAAAATAATCAACAGATGAATTGATAACAGAAGTACAGTTAACTGCAGTGTTTGCATTTATTGGAAGTGTGTTCAGCACATTCAGTTATATGAGGTCCGTGTCGGAGTGGTGCTTTGCAGAACATGCTCAGTGTTCGTCCTTGCGTCTTTCCCTGGCCCATCCCTCTTCTGTTCAATCCTCTCTCTCCTCCCCCCCCTTCTTCTGATTCATTAGCAGGACTCCGAGCCCTCCTGCCCTCTTTTACTGCCTCCATTAAATCCTTGCTCTCTCCATTGCAACTCTCCATGGATAGCAAGTGCGTCAGTTCATCATCCAAGCTAAGAGCCGTAGCAGTGTACTCTACATTTTTCATCCGATCCACTTTGTCTTTACTTAGACCCGGCCCAGCCCAGCCTAGCTCGGCTCTTTGTCACTTTGAAACACATTAATGAAATGTAAATTTAATTCATATAATGCTTGTTAGCCTGTGATTAACAGTTGCAGAGATACAGTATGTTTCTTTTAACAAGTGTATCTTTCCTTGTTCTTACCACAGAGAAAAACTGGAGAAAAATGTTCTAATCATGTTATTTATAAATGCAAACTGTCTGACCACAGCTAATAAAACGAACCATAAACATCCGTTGAGAAGGAGTAAATTTGCATTATTACCCAATTCATTTCAACTGTTGGGGGTGACTAATGGTGGGAAATCCTTGTGCTCAGGGACGAATAGAAGCTTGCAAGTAGCTGTTGAGTCAGTGGTTACAAACTCAAACATTGTTCAAATACAAATAACTTTATGTTTAAAAGATATGCTAGATTGTGAGGAAAAAATTCTAAAGTGATGCACAACTTGTTTATGATCTGATTTTAATATCAGGAGGTGGAGGCAATGGTAGAGTAGTTACAGGCGAGAAGGCTATCAAGTCAGTGACCACAGTTCAGGTCTGTGTTTCAACATTTGTCAGTGAAACTACTGCTGCAGTCCCAGCTGCCTTTGTTGCAACAAAAATTATTTCTAATGGGACGTTGGGGCATCTCTAGATTTGTTCATAGCAAAATATAACAAGACCTCAAGACCTCATCAGTCATGTTTGTGGCGACAAAAGTGTTTTTTTTAACAAGGCCGGGGGGATATCTCCAACCACATGTGTGGTGACAAAAGAGGTATTCAAGCATATAGAGCACAAACAATCTAAAGTTTTACCAAAGAAACTTAAGGTTGCAACTTAAATAAATATAACATATCTGTTGTGATCTGCATCTGGGCAGTTTTCGTTTTGGCAGTGTTTGTCTTCCCTACATCTGTCTCCCTTGTGTTTCCCCCTCCCCTGTCTGTTCTCCTCTGTGTGGGCGTGGTTCTTCCCTCCTGCAGGCAGCGTCAGGTGTGTCTCATCTCCTCATTAACCACCTCCATAAAATCACCGGAGCTTCACCAGCAGATCGTCAGATCGTACTCTCAGCCACCGTGGTATTTTGGTTTGACGATCCTGACTCCCCTGTGTTACCAGATTCATGCATAGCTTGTGTAGCTGTCTTGACTCTCGTTTGCTTTTTCGCTTTAGTTTGGTTTGTGTAACCAACGTGCCTGCCTGCCTGCCTGTTTGCCTGCCAGCCTATCTACTCGGCTTTCCTGCCTGCTCGAAGCCGTACAGCCCTCGCTCGCTTCCGGGTCATCAGCAGAGGCACAGCTTGTGAACAGGCAAGGCAGGCAACTGCTTGGGGCCCCCGGCTGATAGGGGGCCCCTGAGGTCTGACAAACTGTACCCCAAAATAATGTCTCACGTTGTAGCCATATACAGTCTATGGTTGTAGACTGGGCCCCCCACTCCCAAAACACGATTTACAATGACATGTCAGTAACAAACCTCCCTAAAGGAGCCCCATGTCATCCCGTCAAACTTGGATGATACGCCGTACGTTAACATTAGCGGTAGCTATTGAAGTTGCCATTGAATGTCAATGAAGAAAGATGATGAGGAGTTATCTCTCTGGAAACGAAAAAAGAACGAGAAAAAAGGAGAATGAAGAAAAAGAAAGCAAGACAGTAAGTGGGAGCAGATAATGACGATTAAGTATTAAAATATTCAGTAACGTTAATAACTGAATACTGGTAACTTCAGTCAAACTAGCGTTAGACTAACTTAGCTAGTGGACATGGTT
>OMLP01035682.1:4128-15125 GCA_900302685.1 Spondyliosoma cantharus
AGCAATTCAGCTGAATTTATCACCGAGCAGACAGGAAGTCACGCACGAAACAACAATATGACATCCGGCTACTTTTCAAAATAAAACACTCCGTGTTGACACCAGCACACAAATCTCAAAAAAGAGACAAACACAAGCTCTTCTGCTAATCCTTCAGTCGGGAACACTTCCTGTTGTTTTCATGACTCAAGCCTATAACTGCGGTCGCAAGTGATCATGTGATTATCGCGGGAACTCCTCGGCCTCGCGACGCCAGCTGTCTACCAGACTGCAGCGTGGCGACTCAATCGCAACGGGATTGCTGGACCGGATCGGAGCCGTAACGCAGCGGACACGTATCCAGTGGAAATTCGGGGTGAGTGTGTTTAATGTTTATATTGTTGACTTTGTTGTCTGTCTGACTTCCTGTCTGGCATCACAGCCTATCTGACTTGTGACGGGCCTGTGGAAACCTTCACTCTGATGCTCCTTAAAAAAACATTGCTTTATTAAAACACCTGCTCAGCAGCCATAAACATCCTCTCCATCCGCAGTCTCTCACCCATCACACAAGCACATCATGCTAGCTCCGCTAATAGCTAATTAACCCTAACCCAAACAAAACACAAGCTGCCTGTACGTGTAACTGTTTAGCTTAGCTCGCCACATATCTTAACATTTTCAATCTTGGCTTCCGGCTGAAACAAATCAGCCCCTCCTCCCTCGACCAGTACCTACATTTCTTCAAATATAATGTAAAATAAAAAAGTATTTTTTCATGAATAAATAAAGAGGTTCTATTTGTTGCCTCACACATGTGAAAAGCCCTAAAGCTTGAGTAAAGGTTGGTGCTTCGGCTCGTCCCATCTGTTTTAATAACCTGCTTGTTTTCTTGTGCTTGTTTCATATCTGCCGTCATTTCTTATCTCTGACGTCATGCTGAACACTACTGTGCTCTCTGAGCTTGTTGCTTCCAGAAACTCGACGATACAATAATGAATAACAATAATGATCATCGGTATCTGTCTCAGTTCTGTTAGAGTGGAAAGATGATGTTACGTATGCGATGTGAGTAAATCCAGACTGTTAATCCTGCGACGTGGAGTCAAACACTACGCAGCCTCTTCTCCAGCTGGACTTCTTCCTCTGTGCACAACGTCACCTGACATCTTTAATGAGTGATATTTGGACTCATCTGTTTGAAACAGACTTTAATGGAAAGGAGTGATGTATCACAGCATCATATTTAATCTTTGGCATATGCACTGCAAGCGATTTGAAAGTCGTGTTATTTGAATGCAGATTCAGGCGACCGTCCACCTCCACAGATAATGCTGCTACTTTATCAAATGCTGTTGTTGCTTTTCTTCATTTACTTGCCAAAATGAGTCATCGCCAATTTCCAATGTATACCACGATCCCCTCAATTGTGAGGAGAGTGCAGACGGCCATGTTCCTCCTCTGATACACATGGCTGCACGTCACCTGGCAGCGAGGCGCTTCACAAAATGTGTGAATGTGCAGAAACCTTGTCAGTGAGGCTCCTTATGTAATAAACACTGTGGACTGTATTTATATACCTTCAGTCCAGTTTATCTACAAGAGAACAGAAGAATGAAAACTGTTGTGCTCGTGCTTAAATGTACTTGCAGCTACTAAAACCCCAGATTACTGACAACAGAATGTGAGCTTTGTGATTTCTTTCAGACTGTTGCTTCCTCGCAGCAGCACAGTGTCATTTTCACTGTCGCTTCAAATCACTGGTGAAAAACAAAACCAATTGTTTTCTGATCTGTCGTTATCTTAATGATCTCTCTGGTCCTCACCAAGCTGCTCTGGTGCCCGACCAAACCTTAGTTTTCACATTTTGAATATTACATTTACTTGTTTTCTTGCAGAGTTTCGATGAGAAGCTCTCGTCTATGAATGCGTAAAATGTTAAGCTTCAGTCAGAAACGTAACCTACCGGCACCTCAAACGCTCACCGATCACTGATCCACACACTCAACCTTGTTTGGTTACATCTCTGCATGAAGAACAAAGTGTCGACACAATCATTTTCCTTTCTATGAGCTACGTGCTGGACCGGAGTAGGACTGGATGATGGTGGACGGCTGTTTGAAACCCAATCGACAGAATAAATGTGAGCTAAATGCGTTTCTGCAAAACCAGGGTTCAGTTCGATCTGAACGTTTGTTTAGGTTGAATTTTCTATTTCTCTTTTGTCACGATGTTGTGCTTATGCTTTGGTTGGGTTTGGACAAAAAAATTCAAAATAACATCTCGGCTTGTCTGGATTCTTTGGTCGCCACAGTCACAGCTGGAAATGTCCCGGGTGACGTGACACGAACATGCAAGCAGACATTTGGCAGCCATGTTGTGAAAATACATTGTTGGTGCTTGTAATTTGTAAGAATCAATCACTGGATATTCTAATGAGACATCAGGATGTTTTGCAGCTGACGTTGTGGTGACAGGCGTCAGGAGGCCGGTTCACCAAAATATGATTTTTCCTCTGCTGTGACATGACTGAGAGTTATAAAACCGAACGAGAGCAGAAGCAGTTTTGTCACAGCATGTAATTTAACACTGAATCAGGTCTGTGTATCATCAGTTTATTTAATTATTCAATTCAATCTGACAAACGAAAAATTCAGTCTATTGATATTTTCTTTTGCTTTTGATAAAAGCCGTTTATTTCCCCATCTTCCATTTGAAAGTAATGTTTTGGTGAAGACGGGAAAACTTAATTCTCACGCAGATGAAAGTGTCACTTGTCTCAAACACATGTTCTCCAACTCTTATTAACACGTTTAGTGTAACCAGACCTGCAGAATCATGACAGGAGATATTTTCCCTCATCAATTAGCAGCCTGGACTCAAATTAGACGTCTTGTTATGAAGCCGGCATCTCATCATTTCTGGTCAGTGTGAGACTGCTGAAACATCACAAGCAGCAGCATGTATCAGAGCATCGGTGTGACGAGTGCTCACCACACGCCTTAATTGGTTTCCAGGCTTTTGTGTAAAAAACAGATCTATAATTAAAACTGTTGATCTCCGGCTGCTGTACGTATCCGTTAACCCCGTGGGAGAACGATGAGCGTTTGTTGCGAATGTTTCTAGCTTTCAGTCGGATGTAACGTGTGGAGCTTTATAATAACTGATGAAACAAACAACCTCTAGTTACTGTCACTGGTTAATTATCTGACAGGAACTCATCTGCTCCATGTTTTACTCTCCTTCATCTTTCTTTCAAGAAACGTTATTAAGATAATAACACAAAACAAATGACGCATGTTTCATCTAAAACTGAAACAATTAGTCGATTCATTGATTTGCTAATTGACAGAAAATTACTGAGCAACTATTTTAAGTCAATTAAGCAAAACAATGTCTGCTCCCAGCATCTACAATCCAGAGGCTCTCTCAGTGTTACATCACTGTAAATTAAACCTGGGGCTTTGGTGGAAATGGCTTTTTCTCCCTCAATGTCTGGGGTGTAGATAGTAATGGGCGATATAAACGATATGCAATATAAACGATAGAAAATTGGCCTACAATAGAGATTTTAATTCTATTGCACTACTGCGATAATGCATGTTGATGACACAATCTACCTGCGAAAGTTAGAGGCACGAGCTGCAACCGGCTGCAACGCATCATCGTGGTCTTCAGTAAACACAGGGTCAGCACGCGATACCGGGACTTCATCTCCAACGACACACAGACAGCTGGTCACTCGCTGCTGCGAGCACAAGTTTTAACTTTCACTTTGGTTTTTGGAGCAGTTCGCATTTTGACATTTTGCCGGCTGTAGGAGCCTAAATTTTAATATGCCAGGAGACTATAGCTGTGATGAAGGTTTCCAATTTGAAACGGCATTATGAGACGAAGCATAGGAATTCTGAAGAGACATTTCCTCAAAATTCAGAGGTAAGAACAACAAAAATAAATGCACTGAAATCATCACATCAAGCTGAAAGCAGGATTCTCGTCACATCTACGACTCAACAACAGAAAGCAACAGAGTCACTTAGAGTGGTTTGGATTGTGGGTTAGCACAAGAAGCCATTCTCAGATGCATAAGTAATAAAATAATGCTTGACTGACGTGATGGACACAATGTGTGAAGGCAAACAAAAAGAGGAAATATTCAACTATGTATTTTAATTTATGTCAAATGGAAATGACGTTTTATTTTAGTTCATATTTTTGTTGTTTTGAATGAAAAGGACATTTTGTTTTGAATATTACAGTGTTATTGCATGAATACATGGACCTTTGAGTCATTGGAAAAAATCTTTGTGGCCTTTAAGATTTGTGTTTGAGTTCCTCTGCTGCAGAGTGTGTGGAGCAACAGTTCCAGCTAAGAGATATAACACAACTAATCTGTTTTTGTTTTTTTAAAGTATCTGTGCATTACACAAAATAATTTTCTTTGTCTAATGCTGAAAATATTTTCAGGACAGTGTCTGTTCCTTGACTAAAAAGACACCAGTTGTTCCTGTTCTCTGCATCTTTGGTGGCGTTTAAGAACCAAGGACTTAAACTAAGTGTAGTGCCTTTTAGAAGGTTTGCACCAAAGGAAAGAAACCCAATACTTTAAGCTTTTTCTTTGTTAAAGTCTCTGCAGCTGGTGTACTTGAATTGTATTTATCTGCAACATTATGTTTATATTATCTTGCACAGTAAATGCTCTCAAAACTACGTTTCTTTCTTTCTTTAGAAAAAAAAAATACATTTAGTAGTTTGGCTTTCTGTGTAACCTGTTCTGAAATGGTTCCATTATAATTTATATATCGTGATATATATCGTTATCGCAAGAGGCTGCAATGTATATCGCAATATGGATTTTAGGCCATATCGCCCATCCCTGGGTGTAGAAATGAAATACAAGTACTTAAAATAAATACTTAAAATACTTAAATTGGAGCAGTGCAACTGGTGCGATGTCAAGAAGAAATTAAAGTGTAACAGAGTGAGAATAATATGAAACTCAAAATGACTATAAAGCTTTATCACAACAAACAGTCCAGAAACAATATTAACTCTGAGCTCATGTTTTCCTGAATTCTGGTTTTAGTCATGTTTGACATCAGTGGGACTCCAGAGGGTCGAATCCCTGTTGGACCTCTTCTGAACAAATTACTATTAAACTCCATTAACAGAAATCCATATAAACTTTTGGGATTTGAGAGGGATGTGCGCTGGTGCATAAAAAGTAATTTCAACACCAATCAGAAGTACAGAGTGTATGACAACCTTTGATCAGACCCGATCAGAAATAATGACTTTTTCTGTAGCAGAACTCTGAAACTTCAACTTGTCTTCAGTTCAACGTCGTGTTTATCCACAAGTTCCCTGACGAGGTCGCTGGGGACACAATCACAAGTGATACTGCTACTGGATAATGAAATCAGTGAGAAAACATATTTTGATATTAACTGATATGCTTACATACTCATAAGATACACATGAACACACATGTTTACACAATAATCCCTCAAATGTGGTTATCACACACACAAACAGAGATACATAACGCAGGCAGGAACCTTTTCAAGGTAAGAATAAACTTTATCGTCCAAAGAGACGGAAACAGTCAAAGTGAAACTAGACTTTATTTGTGAATGTATACGAGTCAAACCTTTGTGTAAAAGCATAACTACGATGAAAGAGGCACTTTTCAAAATCATTTTCATTGGAGTGCTAGAGGCAAATACTATGTTAGCATCAAAATCCGTTTGTTTAAAACACTAAGTTCTCGACACAACATGAAACTTTGCTGGTAGCATCACCAGGGTCTCTACACATGAACTCCAGCATCGAGAACATTGTTTGTCTACACAGAGTTACTAAAAAGAAGGTTTTAAAAGTTTTTGAGTTTCTTTCAATTGAAACAAATTAATTCCCAACAATTTGATAACGTTTGAACACTTGAGCACCAACATATTACAGCGAGGAGCGAAGTAGATGAAGATGGAGAAATTCTCCAGACTCCATTATAAAAATGACCTCTTCTTAAATGTGTGCGTCTTCTTGCTAATTCGCTGTATATCAAACATTAGTGTCCAGTGATGTACATGCTTATACATATGAAGATTTTATAATGTCTTGTTTTAGGGTTTCTGAACATTAGATTAGCATTAGCATCCTGTTAAAGCTCATTCTGGGTAAGTGACAGGGTGTGTCAGGGGTCGTGCCCGTAATTAGCACAAGGTATCATGGAGGCGAGAAATAAGGTGGTGATATAAAAATGTCCTGTGGTCTATTACCTCAACATATCGACAGGAAATGTTCAGAAAGTACCGAATCACAGGGAATGCTGGAGGCAGTTGGTGAAATCACATGAAATTGCTCAAATGCACAACCGGCTTGCAAAGAGCATTTTGCTTGGTCATCATAGCCTTTGTTCATATTATAGAAAATAAGATCGCTGGCAGATTTTCATGTTTTATCACTCGCAGCACACAGTCTGGATAAACATGCTCTGCATCGCTGTGGAAAGATGCATATTTCATGAGGACATTTGGGTTTGGACCCCATGTTGATCAAAGGGTCTCACTTCACATCCCACCTGGCCCAAAGACCTGGACTTGTCTTAAAGAAAGGCAACAAAGTGTTAAACAACAACGGATGTCCTTCATTTAGAAAAAAAAGGTGGCAGGTTGGCCTTTGATCAGCACGAGACTCCGCTGAGGATTTTATTGTTGCAGCTACAAAGCGGACAGGGCAGGAGGGCCTCTTGGAAATATCCAGCAGAACCCTCCTTTGTCGCGAGATTGATTGGACGAGCATTCGTCTCCTTAGAGAAGCAATTTCTCTATCTCGCCTGAGTATATTATTGTGTCTAAGGCAGAGTCACTCTGCCTTTTTTTTCCTTGGACAGACAAGAGTGCGTGGGAACGACGAGGCCTACAATAACTCAGATACCTTGGGAAGACACTTGAATACTAAGTGATCAGTACGTGTCAGGAGCAGCAAGGTCGAGCTGAACCCTTTGGCATGTTTCCATCATGGTGTGGAGAAACAGATGGCACGAACTTGATTAACGTGACAGCAATATTGAGCCATTTCAACGTAATCATAAACCGTTAGGGTCAGAAAGGGGATCGATGTATTTTTTATTTTTGCCAGTGGGAGAAATCTATATTCCAGCCCTCTCTTGGTTGATTCATTTAAAAAGGAGCTTTATTTTTTTGTTACCATTTGTCACATGAAAATTGTTGAACAAACAAATAGCATTTAACACAACTCGTGCAAATATTTCGATTGTATTCCAGCCCATAAAAGTGACGTATAATAATGAACATAGAGTAAAATGTAGGTTCAAAAGAGAATGAATGAAGAAATCAAGGGATGCTTTATGAATTAGAGATCAGATCTATATCCTTACAATGATTCAACCATTGTTTGTTTTTTATGGATAGAGGCCTCGGGGAGAACCATGAGTGCACCAATAATCTTCTTAGCAGCAGTTAAACCTGCAAATGAGATTTTTCTGTGGTCTGACCTGTTGTTATCACTGAGGGCGGCGTCATCATCGAATACAAATTATTTGGCCTATTGAGGAACTGGAAATAACCCCTAACCCTCTTTAGGCTTCTGGCATGAAATTAATCAATTTCTAACATATGGACTCCCCCAGAGGCCCAACTATCATTGAACCAGACCTCTGTTGTAAAATGTAATTAAACTACCACAGATCCTGACAATACAACTCAAAGGTTTCTGGACATCGGACCAAATCTCCAGAGAATTCCCTACAATTGGTCCAAAAACCCTGTTCACTGTTTCAGTCCACAGGAACCGTTCATCCGCCACTCTGTGTTGAGCTAGTTCCTCTATCTGCAGCTTCTTTGTCAGACCAAGTCGTCGGTGGCTTTACTGAAATATCATTTAAAACAAGGTATCGCCATACCTGAAATGACTGCAGTTATTAAACCTAGCTAAACTGATTGTTTGACAATGTTTGACTGGAAATTATATATTATGCAACGACCGTGGAGCCCTTCTCATTCAAAACTGTTGCTGGAAGGGTCGGTGGAGCATCGTAGTTTGAAGCTGCCTTATTTGCAGTGATCACTTACTCTACTTACTCTAATCTCACCACTTCAGTAACGGGTAATCTAACGCGTTAATATTTCCAAACCAGTGATCAGATTAAAGTTACTTATTCAAAACACTGTGGGTTACTATTACTATTTTTGTCATTTTTCTCAGTATAAATATATATTTTCTCTTTCTTCTTGCGTCTCGGGGAGTGACGTCACGTACGCAACAAGTCACGTTTTCATCATGAGGACACTCAGGTGGAACACCACGCAGACACAGACACAAACAGTGGAGGGAGGAGAGAGATGCACGTTTTCTGGCTGGAAATACAGTCATTATTTTGAGTTTTAAGATGAGAATATTAAGGTTAGTTTACTCTGTGCTGGCGACAAAGTGCTATCAAGCTTCAAAAACACAACGTCCAATAAAGTGAGTGTTGGCAAAACCGGTTGTCATTTTCATGTTGAGGCGGCGGGGGTGTTGTCAGCAGCTGCTGAATGTAACTAATAAAGTAACTTGTAATCTAACTTAGTTACTTTTAAAACAAGTAATCAGTAAAGTAGCTAAGTCAATTTTTAAAGGAGTAATCGGTAATCAGATTATTTTTTCAAGGTAACTGTAGCAACACTACTTATTAGTCATGTTGGGAGTGAGAATATGTTGATATAAGAGCATCTGGTTACATTTAAGTAGGTTAAAGCATGTTTGTGCTGTTGAATCTGTGGAACAGCTGTTTTGTGTTTTCTGCGGCATTCAGAGGAACAAAAACGTGACGTGATGGCCACAGAATTGACTGAATCGAGCACAGACTGGTGGAGTTTGAGGTATAGACTTGAAGATATTAGAGCACATCATCTGCATAAAGAGAGACTTTATGTTGTATATCTTGACTGGGCCATTTTAACTACAGTATATCTTTAGACTGAATCCAATGAACTGAATTCCTTCAGAACCACCCACAGGGCTTTTGTGCATCCAAAGATGAACTGCATTTGTTACTGAAAATTAAAAATCCTTATATATAAATATATATATTCTAAATATCTTTCCCACATGTGGCTCCAGTCGTCCAACTAAAACTTAAGAAAAGAGCTATGTTGTAAAAAGTGATATCAGTCTATAAGTGCCACATCTCACTGGAGGTTTATCTTTTTCATCGTTTGGTTTTGTTCGAGTGTCTGGAGTATTATTAAGATAATCTAAGAGGAGTGGCCTGGTAACATCCAGCAATTCTCGGAACATGTCTGGGAGCAGACCCTGAGGCCTGCATCGAGCTCAAAGAGAGGATAAGTGGTACCTCAAGGCCTTTGGTGTCCTCATTAGTCAACAAAGAGAGGTTGAGCGCTGACAGATATGATTTAAGGGCAGTCAGATCAGGAGTGGGATCGGCTTTGTAGAGACGAGAATAAAACGATCCAAAAGTATAATTTATTTAGTCTGAGTCATGGGTAATAGGTCCTGATGGAGTCTGGATTGTATTAATGGTGGAAAATGAATCATTTTATTTTTAACCTGGCAGCAAGAAGTCTACTTGAACTTTCACACTGATTGTAGTGTAACTTCAGAATGGTGGATTATGAATTCAGCTGTAGCCTTGAGCGATGGATTTTATTCAGGTTTCAGAGACAAGAGACTTAGTGAGTCTGTTCAAACAACTGACGCAACGGATCACAATCTGGTGTCTGTATTTCACTTTGTAGCTGCACGATTCTGTTTTATGGATTCATTTCACTGAAACACAAAGCATTTAGTTGTTTCCCAAAGTAAGATGCCATCTCTGCATCTTTCTTGAATCAGTGACAGAATTTTTATATGAGTAATATGCCAGTCATTCACAGAATATGGATATGTGTGGTTACAAGTTTAACAGTGTAATTTGTTGTATGAATCAGATAACACTTATATACTTAATGATACTTCACTTCAGGTACAGTGGAGGGGAAACAGAACACAACAAAGATACCAAAACTACAGGAGCTTATTACAGTCGAGCTGAAATCATACTGTAGAAGGAAGTTGCACCAGAATGGCCACTGACTTTTACATTAGCTTGCCACTTTATTTTGAAACATTTCTTTAATTTGCAAAGTGAACTGCCCGTTCTTTATTCCTTGTCACCACTATTCCACAAACCCACCCCTCAGGCAGATATACAATGTATTCTTTAAGTTTGTCCATATACAGTTTTTGTTTGTTACACACCAACTCCCCTGAAAATATAGCAGCGTCTGAAAAACTCATACCAACTTAAGGCTTAAATCAACAGCTTCCGTCAGTCTCTCTGTGGTCTCGTTTCAGCACCAACTTCTGTTATTCTTCCATCCCAACTGATACTGACTCGAGTGGCTTCAAGGCAGCCTATCAGATTGTTTGCAGTGCCTTCTGGAGACACAAAAGGCTTAATACAACTTTCTTCACATATGCTCAGGCACCTGTAAACGGTGGTGGAGAGGGACGAAGAATATATTAATCAGACTGGGCAGGACCAGTGCAGTCGTATGTAAAATGTAAAATGTGTATAAATACAGCAGCCATTAGGGAATCAACTAAAGTATTACTCTGAATAAATGATCAAGGTTTAAATTCCCTATATTTTTAGTTAATTTTCCAGGAAGAAGCACGATTGGGTTATTAACACGTCATCAAGGTGCTACATGGTGCAGCCTGCCGGTGCTGCTACCAGGATATTTTTTTCCCTTACTCCCTCACCACCTGCTGTTTCCCCACCTGTTCCTCCACTTCTCCCCTTCCCCCTCCTTCATCCCTCACCTCACCCCACCTCCTCCACCACCAGCTCCTCTGGCTCTGCACCACTCCACCTGCATTCAGCACAGGTCCCAAGGTGCACCGGCATCCTCTGGTTTGTGCTTCCATGCTGTTCGGACTCTGCTGCACCACACTGCAGTCGTTTCTTCCATACTGCTGCAACCAAACCTCGATTACACGAGCAAGGGCAGTAA
>OMLP01035704.1:0-11179 GCA_900302685.1 Spondyliosoma cantharus
GGTCGAGAACCATGGCCTCAGACTTGGAGGTGCTGATTCTCAACCCAGCTGCTTCACACTCGGCTGCAAACTGCCCCAGTGCATGCTGGAGGTCCTGGCTTGAAGGAGCCAACAAGACAACATTGTCTGCGAAAAGCAGAGATGAAATCCAGTGGCTCCCGAACCAGAACCCCTCCAGCCCTTGGCTGTGCCTAGAAATTCTGTCCATAAAAATAATGAACAGAACCGGTGACAAAGGGCCGCCCTGCCGGAGTCCAACATGCACTGGGAACAGGTCTGACTTACTGCCGGCAATGCGAACCAGGCTCCTGCTCCGGTGGTACAGGGACCGTAAAGCCCTTAATAGAGGGCCCCCGACCCCATACTCCCGAGGCACCCCCCACAGAATACCATGAGGGACACGGTCGAATGCCTTCTCCAAGTCCACAAAACACATGTGAACTGGTTGGGCAAACTCCCATGAACCCTCGAGCACTCTGCGGAGGGTATAGAGCTGGTCCAGTGTTCCACGGCCAGGACGAAAACCGCCTTGTTCCTCCTGAATTCGAGGTTCGACTATCGGCCGAATTCTCCTCTCGAGCACCCTGGAATAGACTTTACCAGGGAGGCTGAGGAGTGTGATCCCCCGATAGTTGGAACACACCCTCCGGTCCCCCTTTTTGAATAGGGGGACCACCACCCCGGTCTGCCAGTCCAGAGGCCCTGTCCCCGACTGCCACGCGATGTTGCAGAGGCATGTCAGCCAAGACAGCCCCACAATATCCAGAGACTTGAGGTACTCAGGGCGGATCTCATCCACCCCCGGTACTTTGCCACTGAGGAGCTTCCTGTGTACATTGTAATAAATGATAATAGCAGAAATAGAAAAGGGAGAGAGAAACATACCTGTCTGCTGGCAACATATCTAACGGCAGCTGCACAGTTCCATAACGTAACAGTCCTTCAAAAAGTAATGTCCAAAGGAAACGACCAGCACAAAACATCTGTGACGCGGCTGTACTTCTAATCCCGGTGAAGAAGATGCAGGTGTTTCATTCGCTTGGGTCGGCATCGTGTGTCTCATGGTTAATGAAGTCCAGTGCCAGGGTGGGATCCTCGAAAGTACGTTCCTTACTCGCCGGGAGAGTGACACGGAGTATAGCCGGAAATCGTAGCCCGTACTTGGCTCCCTCTATGGATCTCAGCCTCCTTTTCACGTCTCCAAACGCTGCCCCTTTCTTCATCACCGCTGTGGTGTAGTCAGGATAAATATGGAGCATCTTCCCTTTGTACATCAGGGGGCCCTGGGAGGACTTGCGCAGTATCTCATCCCTTGTATGTGTGTAGTGTACGCGCATGATAAACACACGCGGGGGTTCCCCAGGTTTTGGTTCTACTCGTAGTGTGGGCTCTGTCCAGCAGTGGGGTTTCACTCAGGTTTAGGACGTCTTTCAAAAGTTGAGACACAAACTGCGTAGGCTGAGCATTCTCCAGCCCTTCCTCAACACCAGTGAGCCGCAGATTGTTCCGCCTGGAACGGCCTTCGAGGTCTTCACATTTTGCCTGCAGCTCCCTTACACCACCTTGAAGTTGGGACACAGTGGCGCGGAGCTCGGTAGTGCAGTCGCCAGTATAGTTGACAGCTTCACTCCTTGCTTTGCCGACTGGTTTTGAGTATTTGAAGCCGCCATTAGAGTCTTAAAACAGTTTCAACTTGTTGTTCGACGTTTAAATTAATTTAAGACATAGGAATTAGGTTTTGGCACTTGTTTTGACAGGGTTATATTAACTTTTAAAATCGACCTTGTAGGAGTTTGCAAGAGACTCGTCTACATTCTAGCTTGCTCAACAGCACCCCCTTTATTTTCTATTTTACCCTAAATGGGACGATAATTTACAAAATAGACATCATGCTGTGTTGAAGAAGACGTGAAACTAGCAATTTAGACAATAAACTCATTCGGAAACCGTTTACTGAGGTAATGATCCAAGTAAGAAGTGGGGTAATTTTTTCCTAAACTTACATACAATCAGACTAGGAGGAGATGCCCCCTGCCGGTCATTAGAAAGAATGCAGGTTTAACACACTTCTGCTTTGGTTTCACTTTGTAGACACGGAAGCTCCGCCAATAGTTTTTACAGTCAGTGGGTCAGACAGTGATATTTGGTGATATGGTATGGGTGTCCACATACATTTGGTTTTGTAGTGTATTTACCCCATTCTAATTCAAGTATGGAAATTATAATCAAAGTGGAATTATGAAAACCCTCACGGGCTAAAACATGCTTATATTGTTCATCATTGTACATCCTGTACATCTGAAAAGTGGTCAAAATCAAAGACATGTTAATTACAAATGTTAATAAAAGTTGCAATAAACAATAATAATAACAAACAAATTACTGCAGTAATGTAAAATGGAGCTAGGTTATCGGCAGTGTTCCACGGTCACAGCACGTTAGCGTAACTAAAGATCGCCATGTGAAAGGTTCAACACACAGCAGCTGCGTATTTCCTTTTCCTCTGACATTGGCTTCAGAGAAATCAATGTATCAGCCAAAATAGGTTAACTCTGCATAGGAAGCCAACCATCTATCCCGGCCTCATCCCTTAATTGTCTTTTGCTATATTTGCTTTTGTATAGTATGTAATTAATTAACTTATTTCAACTGAAACCATGATCATTTCGCCAATCAAACAAAGGAGTGTTTGTGCCTAAACCTAGACAAAATGTTACTGTTTCACAACATTAATTACATAACACTTCTAATCTTGTTGTCAGGTACTGTGTTGTCGGCAACCGGTCTGGTGAGATGAGTAGCTCACAGTGACAGACCGACAGAGAATTATCACCCAACATCTGCATATCCATGTTCACAGTTGGGCTTTACAGCCCACAACTGGTTACTGTGTTTCAGTCTCATAGCTCTCATTACAACATGCCAATGTAGCATTTACAGATTGTCCCTCTTGACCAAGGGGCCTTCTACAGGCCGAGCAGGGCTACTAATCCGGCTCGTTTCCCCCACAGGATTGTGGGAGTCAGCACCCTCTATGTCTGAGATCACTCCCACACAGCGGCCTGTTAGCGGGTACAAGCCTGCGGACTGATGGGCTGTGTGAAGCACAGTGACATTCTGCAGACGCCAGTGTCGAAGCGCTGCCACACGCTGGCTGTAATTGTGATGGGAGGTTCAGGGCGGCTGAATCAGCAGGCTGGAGATCTATATTATGCACCCCAGTATGTGAGATGAACACACACACACACAGTAGCACACCCTCTGTCTCAGCTGTCAGAGAAGCATCAGCCCACACACCAGGATAGATGGCAGGCAGAAGCTTTACTGTGTTGCTCTGCATCATTTATTTTTCTCAAACATCTCATCACTGTTTCATCATCTCATCACTCAATCTTCATGTCTTTCACTGGGTCACTCTCTTTAGCCCTATTCGCACGGGACTAGTATTACCTGGGGACCTCAAGTGATTTAAGCCCTATTCGCACGGGACTAGTATTACCTGGGGACCTCAAGTGATTTAGAAATGATCCCACCACGTCTGTGTTTCATGCGACGCATTCGCACGGGATAAGCGAAGTCTGTGTTTTAACTCGAATTTACTGACATTATGCCTCTGATTGATCGCCGTGAAGCCCTCGTTGGAGCAGCACAACGGAAAAATGTTCCTTACTGCATGCTGCCATGCATGTAATCCATCTAATCATCTTTTTCAAGATTTCGCTCTTCTGATGAGCCTCCTGAATTTGCACCCAAAATGCTGTCAAAACTTTCATTTATAATTGCCAATGCAGTCTCCATAATTCTCGACCAGGAAAAAGGCGTGGAAAACACAAAAAAACGTAAGAAAACAAAAAACGAGCCCAAATCACAGAGATGCCTATTCACACGGGACTAATATTATCACATGACCTCTGTGTTTGGCAAAATATGGTAGGTAATTTGCGGTGGAATTTTTATTTTACAAATTACGGACATGGCAGATTCGCATGGGATTAAGATCACAGACGACCTCTGCAATTATTACAAATTACTTGAGGTCCCCAGGTAATACTAGTCCCATGCGAATAGGGCTTTATATGAACATTACATGAACAGCCGCTCATTGAGTTCAATTCCATTAAGAAAAAGAAAAAAATTCAACATTTTTGGGAACATGCTTATCTGCTTTCTTTTCAAGAGCAAGATGGAAAGGCCAATATCAATCTAATGCCCAAAAATAATGTATTAAAATTCACGAATTAGCAATGTGTTTATGTTTATTTTACCTGTTTACAGGTTAAGTTACATGCCAGAACTATTTCTTGGCTAGTTTGGTTAAGCTTACAGCTGTGTTCGATCACTCTCATCAGCGTAATTTCTAGCCGTTTTCAGTTAAAAAGCTCTGATTAAAACATGGAATACTACCAATCCACCACCAGACGAGAGGCAGACAAAATTAGCAAACAATTAGCCAACTATTAACACCAAAACAGAGCAAACAGGGCAGTGGATATCAGACATTTATTATTATTATATTATTATTATAACAATTTCAATGTTACTCTGTGTCTGTTTAAACAGGCAACAAAGACATTTGCTATACCAATTTTATAAGTGAACGTGTTTTTTTGTGTCTGTGCTCAGAATTAGGTAGCATGCAGATCTCTTTACTGCAGTAATAACAGAAATCTTACTTCTTCTCCCTCTGGGGAACCCGTGATGCCTGGTGTGGAAGAGAAAATGAAGTGGAAATGCACTCTGTTGCATCAGCTTGCAGTGCCAGCGTCAGCTGGTGAGAAGGAAAGACTTTTCACTCCTGTTGACACGGCCTTAATTCTTCAGCTGACTGCTCAGGCAGACGAGCTGAGTTCAGTTGAGCTTATGCAAATGCTTTTCAGATTCTGAAACACAGCAAGGTCTCTGCGGTGAAGGAGTAGCTGGTTTTCTCCGATTTAAGAGGTTGAACAAGCTAATCGCAGCCAAGCGAGCAAACACAATCTGATTTTATATTACTCGTGAGCATATTTAAGAGGCCTAACTGTCCTTTTAGAAAGAAAAAACGAAGTTAAAGAAAACCTTTTCGAAGCACTACTTCAGCTTTTTATAAAATGTTTGTTTGATTTTGTTTTTTTTTACAGAGCTTGTTGCAAAGAAGTCCTTTCTTACTGCGGTACAGCTGCTGAAAAGGACAAAGCATAAACTGAGAACATAAACGACGGTGTGTGGTAGTGTAACTATCATGAATGCTGTTGAGATTTCATCAAAACTCTAAGCACAAATCACATCATTTATAACACTTTGTTCAGCTAGAAAACACTGGACTTCAAAATATGCCACTCTAGCATTTGGTTTCACTCTCTTCTCACCTGTTGCCAGAACACCTCAATCACCTGTCAGAGCATAAAAGAGGCCTCAGGTGACCTCTACTGAGTTGGGGTAAAACATTCAATACAATAAACGTGTCAATGTAATATTTATATGATATATTCACAGTAATGTATTTGTAATTTGTAATGTATATACCATTTTGAGTTTTGAGAAATTGATCTACAGTTTCAGGAAATGTGATTGAATATAATCTAATAATAAAAAATGTTGTGTGTGAACCAGGACACTATACACGCAGTGGGACTCAGCAGGGAGAACATGAAGGCATCCATTTTTCTTTCTATTCAGGCCGGACAGCACGGAATGGTCAGCTTTTTCTCAGTCCTGCAGCTGCCACAGAGGTGTGATTATTTTCGTTCCTTTTTCTGAACACTATTGACTACGCTCAAGATAGAAGGACCATTTCGCCCAGTATAACAAAATGTGTTTCTGAACAACATTACAGACCCTAGCTTTGACTGTCCTGATCCTGAACATGTCTGTCTGATTCCTTCTGGTCAATCATACTAATAAGTTGTGGTGTGCAGTATAATCAAGCAATTCAGAGAAGAGAAGAGAAGAGAAGAGAAGAGAAGAGAAGAGAAGAGAAGAGAAGAGAAAAAAATAAGACCTGTATGAAGACCCCCTGGGCAGCTTGGAAGGACATCCATCACTTCAATTTACCATATGTCACTTCTGAATAGAGGTGTGATTCAGTATTCTATATTACAAACAGCCTCTAGCCCCGCCATTTTTATACGTTCATATCTTACAATCTGCTACTCTATAATCTGTTGACAAAATGTTTTTGGGCACTTCACTGATACAACGATTTTCTGTTTTTATTTTTACATTCCAATATATGTCTCTGTTTTCCAAATTATGATCCACAGCGATTCTTTGGTCGTGAACATTTCTCAATATAGGAGCATATGGTATACGTATGTGTCATTTAAACACAAGGGCTGATTAGTTAACCCACCTTTAAGTGCACTGGGTACGGAGTCACGCAATGAGATCAACCCACATTGCGCACACAGCAAAACAGCAAATACAGGGCATATGGCGATCAAGGCCACTGGCTATACTAATTTAGTTCATTACAAAACTGCTGATGCATTACATTGCCTTTAGGGTCTAATGACCCCATATGTTTTTAAAGTATGATGTGATGACTACAATGTAGATATGAGTATAACGAGCAAAACATCTATTTATGTAATAAGTAAGTAAGCAATATTGAAGAAATATTACTAATTAAAGATAATTGTGGTATTTTATAAAAATACATACCACCGCAAACACATATCAATGACAAAACACATATTTAAATTTGTAATTCTAGCAATAGTTCATGAAAAGGTTTTTGTCTGCCTTTAGTAAGATGATAAGATCATTATAGAGCTCTTATATCCTATCCTGTCTGAGAAGATCACAAATCTGAATTGTAGGGAATTTCAAGTGACTTGTGACCAGTGCTAATGTACTTCTTGTTGAAAGCAGACAAGTCTTTGACCAAAAAACATAAATATAAACATCAGAGGACATGTCTTTGTTTAAAATAGATTCAGAATACCAACAAAAAAATAATTGACTGCATAGAGGATTTTCATTTAATTCAGCTGTTGCTGTTACTGCTTTCACTTGTTACAGGTGGTAATCAATAGTAATATTGGTCTGTATGTGTTTCTAATAAAATTCCAGCAGTATGGCCAATTCTAGTGAAATTTGTGGTGGAAAAGATAACAAAAAAAATCAGATCAAATTACTGGAAAACCTATTCCAATGGAGATGGAAGTGGTCCATACTGTTGAAATCTGTTGAGTAATTTTTTAGATAATCTGCTGAAAACCTTCAGGATAGAACCTGAAATCAGAACTACTCTGCTGAGGTAAAAGTTGCCTCTTTCATTTTGTTGGTGTCTGAAAACAAACTTTAGGTGATGACTTATATCCACCGAGCTTGATGTTTTTTATATGAGTTCACTTGATCTTGTTATTCCACCTCTGTTACTCCCATGAGTCATAGCTGGCTGACTGCTCTGAATGATCAGTGAGAAAAAGCAAAAGCTGCCACATAATTTGGAGTCATGCATCATGCAGTTGCGCTGTCACAGTGTACTCCCACTCTCAGTTAACAGTGCTGCTGCTGCCACACACACACACACACACACATGCATGCACGCACGCATGTTCTGTATACACACACCACCAAGGAAAGCCTGCTGAGATGAAGACAGCCACTCTGAATCAATTCCGCAGCTCCTTACAGTCCTGAATCATTCACAACAAGCAGCGGTGAATGTGCTCAACAGCTCTGGTGGCACAGAGAGTAAAAGGTCTTTAAAGAGCTGCTTGAAGAAGAAGAACGAATCAAAACAAGACTTTGAGGATCTTATCATCTCTCTCAGACTATTTTCCTCTCCTGACGGCAAACTAATCTGCTCCTGGCTTATTTTAGTTATATTTAGGCCTAGTCCACACGTACCAAAACAATCTTTTTTTCCTCCCTCTTCCTTGGCATCGTTTCAAGAATATTTGCGTCCAGACGGATCCACTAGAAAACGACTCAAAGCGCTGTAATTCATATTCCAGGCCAATAGGTGGTGCTTGAAATTCACCGAAAATGGAGAAGAAGAGACGGAGCATGTGCATAAAGCTTGTGCGCTGTTTACAAACAAACAGGAGACGGAGAATGCGAACACAAGAAGAAGAAGAAAATGGCTAGTGCAAGGAAACCAGAATCATTTGTGTGGACCTTTGATGAGGTCGAAGTGCTGCTGCGACTCACACTCGACTACAAGGCGAGTAAGTTGCAAGAAACATGAACACAAGCAGTAGTCCGCCATTGTTATTGTTGTTTTGAGATGTCGTGGGGTTCAGAGATCGAAGGCTAGAGGTCAAGGGGTGGGGCGGTGGCGCCATCATTTCGGAAAGTATGCGGATTCGCCGTCCACATGAGAACGCGAGGGCTGCATTTTCGGATTTTTCCACCCTGAGACCCGGTTTCAAAAAAGTGCGTTTTCAGGCGCTGCGTTTACAGGATCCATGTGGACGATCGGCCAATACGATACAATACATGTGCGTTTACACTAAGGAGCGTTTTCGTATGGATAGCCCGAAGTGCCAAAACAGCCTCACAGCAAATTTTAAAGTGTTTTAGTTTACACTTACTTCTTAAGTAACAACTTTACATCCTCAGTCCAATCACTTACTGCTGCTTTATTACTGTACATGTGTTTGTATCAGATTTGTAACACATAATACTTCCACATCTAAGAGTTATTAAAATTAAAACTCCATTAACTTTTTATCTTTTATATAGATACTGAATCAAATTAAATGTAAATGGGGCCACTCCCACTGATGGTAAGTCTTGTTTAGCTGAAGGATTGGTTCCATGACACATTTACTGTATGGGTTAGTCTCATTAATTTTCTGTTTTTAGAAAACAAGCTTTCATAAACCTGCTGAAGGATAATCTACCTTCCCAGGAATAAATGGTAAACAAGTAAAGTTAGCGACTAGCTAACATTCAGCAGAATATCAGATGGATATATATCTACTATTCTACACAAACATGACTTCAGATAACTGGGTCCGCTAGATGTGTAAATCGGGAACAGTTTGCTCTCCATAACACCTGTATATAGCATTAGCAAGTATGACAGCAACGCAGCCGTTAGCTTTTTTGTTTTGTTCTTCTGCCCCCCTGTGGCAAAACAATCCTTTGATATAAAATACAAGACATAACTGTATTACATATGTTTTATCAATCTCTAAATCCCTTTTCAAGCATATAAATATCATGCACTCATAAGTTGAAAAATGAAATAATGGACACCTCATACTATCTCATAAATACCAACAGTAAAAATCAAGGGATGTCCCTATAGGTGGACACAAGCACATGCTTGTCTGCACTGACTGGACGTGAAAACTTCAGTACGTCTTCTATGATATCAAATGGCAAGACATGACTGAACCTTTACACAGTATCTAACCATCCCCCTGTGCTACTCTATTTTAACGAAGATTTGACAAGCACCAGAACTGCCATGACAGCAGAAGAAGTCATCTGACAAAGTCAAGGTGCACCTATCTCTGTCACTCACACAGCTCTAATGAAGGTGCCTGTGACCCCAAGGACCTCACACACACCTTAAAACATGCAGTAGATCACAGACAAGAAAGGGATGCCACAATGCAAGATCTTAATCAACATAGTGTATAGTATAGACGATAGATAGTCACTCAGTGTTTCATGTCACTTGTTTTGCTTAAAATATAATTGATTACAAAAATGTTGTGATATCTCACAGCATGAGCAAAGTTTTTAAATTCTGAGGGCTGCACGGAAATATGTGACATTACCTTTTTCTAAATTAGAGCTAAAAAATGTTAAGTGACATGTAAATTACTTGCAGTGTTAAGCCTTAACATGACACAGCAGAGGTAATTAGGGCCGCTTCTAATTTGACAAAGGAAATGTAATAAAACCACGGGGCATGAAACGAAGATTGCCACATTATCAACACTAAGAAACCACCCACACATCTTACTGCTGCTACAACAGTGTCACTTCCCTGCTGACTGGCTGAGAGCTGAAGCAGCATTCAGAGAGAATCATTGCATACCTTTTGCTGTCTTTTGTAAATCACTGTCATCTGGAGACAGATGGGATAGTGGGATTATGTCAAAATGGTACCTGAGTTTTGTTAAAGCTGGAAAAGTCTGATTTGATGTTTGCAAAGTCTCTCAAAAGACACTGCATGGTGATTTTTGCCTTTCAATTAAAACAAGTTTAGTGTCCTCACAAGAGAAACAACAGCATTTGTCATAACTCAGAAGTTTAAAAAGTCGTAAATTGTTATTGTCATGTTCAGGGTGGACAATTGGGTAAAAAAGTACATCTTTGATGAGGTAAACCTAAAAAATTCCTGTTTCCTACCACAATGATCATGATTTGACTCCATAACTTTTTTCGAAACCCCAATATTTGACCTGGCCTGTACTATAGTAAGTATAGTAAGAGCTTGTAGGGTACAGAGA
Source organism: Spondyliosoma cantharus (assembly GCA_900302685.1). Lineage (NCBI taxonomy): Eukaryota > Metazoa > Chordata > Actinopteri > Spariformes > Sparidae > Spondyliosoma > Spondyliosoma cantharus. Next base: position 10,398 of record OMLP01035704.1, read on the forward strand.
GAATCCAGTGAGAGAATGCTGTCAGACTTCACACGTCAGATCCAATGTAGTTGCTGCGGAACGTAGATAACATGGCAACTATATCAGAAATGGGATCTCGAGGTGAAAATGAAGGTTACCATGTTTTGCCCTGGAGAGAGGTAAACAATATGGCATGATCTGCTAAGCCCTGAAGCAATTTAGATCACTTACTGTGTTCAAATGTTGACAAACAAGATCCAGTTTTCGCTTGAAACACTTTTAGTCTAATAAGACTAGGGCTGCAGCTATCAAATATTTTTAGAATCGAGTATTCTACCGATTATCCCATCGATTAATCGAGTAGTCTAATAAAAAATAATTTTGCATTATTAAACAACAATACCAACTAATGCATAATGAAAATGACAGGCCTGTTAAATAGACCAAGCAATTGGCTTTTATTCCTGAAAAAAAACACAGGTATTTATTCCAACTATTCCTAACAGCGGGAGTAAAGGTGTGTGTTTGTTTATGTGCACGTGTGCGTGAGGGAGTGAGAGAGACGAGATGAGTGTGTGTGTGTGTGTGTGTGTGTGTGTGTGTAAAGGAGTTATTTGGTGTAGGCTATTACTCTCCTGCAATTTAACACAAATTAGTTTCCACATCTTAACATAATATCTAACGTTAGTCATACCAACATCAGCCTACAGTCTCCACAAATACCATACGCGCTAATTAGCTATGGAAGGCTACATTAAATTAGCTAGCATCAATGTTTACGTTAGCTTGTGTCGGTGGCGCTTGGTGAGCTGGTGTTAACA
>OMLP01035705.1:2641-14903 GCA_900302685.1 Spondyliosoma cantharus
GCAGGTGATGGAGCGTTACTGTGGTGGCGTCCGACAGCTTTAATCCGTCTGACTTCAGACCACAGTCGCACTGTGACCATGAACACGTCCTGAGGTGTGGAGGCCACTGCTTCTTCTTCTTCTTCTTCTTCATCTCCCTTCCTCTTCTTCTTCTTCTTCTTCTTCTTCTTCTTCTTCTTCATCTCCCTTCCTCTTCTTCTTCTTCTTCTTCTTCTTCTTCTTCATCTCCCTTCTTCTTCTTCTTCTTCTTCTTCTTCTTCATCTCCCTTCTTCTTCTTCTTCTTCTTCTTCTTCTTCTTCTTCTTCTTCTTCTTCTTCTCCTCCTTCTGAACTCACTAAGTGTCATGTTTCTGTTTGTACTGGTTCCGTCCGGTCCGTTTTATTTGCTCCTGCTCTGACGAGCATCGACGTCGCTCTGTGTCTTATTGAACAAACCATCTGAAGCAGATCAGAATCTGTCGGATCGTATGGAGTTAACATCAACCTCCTCCGCTCTCTGCGGGATTATCTCTGTCCTCTGCATAACTTTGAGGAGAGAACGCTCTGATTTGATTGAGCTGACAGGAAGTCAGGTGTAAAACAACACAACACAGAGCCGAGGCGTCTGCTCTCAACTATCACTTCCTCCTGGTGAATTATGAAACACTCTCCAGGCTGTTTGGCTGTAAAATATTCATGTTGTTATGGTTGTACAGCACTTGAGAAACTTTTCAGAGACGTCAACAGTGTCTAATGGCAACACAGCGGAACACGAAGGAGTCAGGAAGTAGAGGAGAGGTTCAGAGAGGGAGCCATCAGGGCTTCACTCTGCTGATGTGTTCAGATGAGCACGTGTTTACAAAGAAGTAATGATCATCCAAAAAGTATATGAAGTCAACCATATAAACCCTCCAAGAAGAGGTGTAATAAGAATGTGACTCAGTTTCTTTAAACTCCAGTTAAGTTGCTGACTTAACTTATCGTTATTTATTTTTTAAGATATCTGATCTTTGAGGACAATATCGCAGCTACAGAAGACGTAGTTGACTGAAGAAGTGTCGTTGTAGGAGCCGCATTTAAGTTTTGATGTCTTACATGACTACAGTTGTTCTAGTTTGGTGACATCGTTCCACCCTAACAGGTGGTGATGGTGCCACCTTTTAAAAACCGTCAGTCTGTGAGCTGGATGTGTCTGCGCCTGTGAAACCTGCTTTAAAACCCTCTTGCATTTTATTTAGTATTTTATTTAATTTGCAATAAAGTTCTGGCAACAGTGAAAAGTCAAACTCTCTCTCGCTGGATGTTTTTTAGACACAAACTGCGAGTCTGACACTGCAGCACCTGCATTCTCCAGGTGGTCCAAACACAAGTAAAATAGGACATCAAGGGTTAAAGGAAAAACTCAAAACTGTTTTTTGCCGCTACAGTCATCATGGGAGCAACTTGAATACCTTCTCGATCATCACGGCAGTGTTGTTAGATGGTCTGAGAGGCTGCAAACATATTATATAGATTATGAAAAGATTCAGTGAAGAAATACTCAAACACCTGCTTCCAGTAGAGTTGGGTGTGTTGAAAATGTGTCGTAGAAAGCTGCTTTGACTCCACCTGCAGGTGTTTATGTGATGAGGACAGGCTGCAACATACAACAGAGTCCAGCCATTACTTTAGTTATTTAATCAATTACAGTGTAATACAGCTTCTTAACTTTTTTAACTTTTAGCTCAGACTTCAGTTCCTCGTGTGTACAGGTGGTAACAGGGCGGCTGTCTGGTTGCTGATACATGGAAGCCGTTCAGTCGATTCTAAATAACCGTGCTGTGAATTGTTCCTGTGTTGAGACTCAGTTACTGGATCTCATCCCCTCGTTTGTATAAACCTCTCACCACCATAAAACGCCCCCCGTTTCCCAGCGTGCACTGCTCTGTTCCCCCAGTCGACACCTCTGACGGCTGCGGCAGCCACATCAGTGTGTGGAGCTGAAACAGAATCCAATAACCTTTCTCCACTGAGGCGGTGCTGGAGAATATTGGACACGCGGCGCTGGATAAATGTTAATTGGCGATGGTGTTGCTGTGCGGTTCTGAGGCTGGTTGGGTTTATTTAGTGCGGTTCCACGTCATCTATCACAGCAGGGTGGTTAACTCAGACTGTGGGGGGGCGCTCCGGTGTACAGGGGAGTTTAAATAACCATTTGTATGTGTGTTTCCAATTAAGTTCAGCTCTGAAAGGGATAAATATAAATGTTAGGGTTGTTCAAATACTCATGAATACTTACTGCAAGGTGAGCAGCTACCTGAATGTCCCCAAACTTATATTTACTTAAATTAAAATGATTCTTCTTCTTCTTCTTCTTCCTCTTGTTGTTGTTGTTCTTCTTCTTCTTCTTCTTCTTGTTCTTGTTGTTGTTGTTGTTCTTCCTCTTCTTCTTGTTCTTCTTCTTCTTCCTCTTCTTCTTCTTCCTCTTCTTCTTGTTCTTCTTGTTGTTCTTGTTGTTGTTGTTGTTCTTCCTCTTCTTCTTGTTCTTCTTGTTCTTCCTCTTCTTCTTCTTCCTCTTCTTCTTGTTCTTCTTGTTGTTCTTGTTGTTGTTGTTCTTCTTCTTCTGTAAATGTGATTGATCAAACTTTGTCATGATGCTTCACAAATTGTACATTTCTGACAGTTGGCATCGGTCAGTGATGTGTAGCGTTACTTTTAAAAGTGACTTGTTACATCACAAGATTCCCTTTGTGTCTGATTCCTCTCGTTTATATTGTCCAGAGGATCCACGTGAACCTTTAACTGTACTGCCGACACTGAATATCTAATTCTACGACTACATAATCTGTAACTATGATTTAATCCAGTTATCCAGTTTTATAGTCGGCCTTGTAACAGTTAACAGTTTATTCTATATGTCAAGATATGAAGGTGGACAAAACTGGATTTTCTGTTTTAATTCATCAGCAAACACTTCATGACACGTCGTATTTCTCGAGTGTAACTCTCAGTTGTTGTGTTCAGTGTTTGTCGCTTTGCTAAATGATCTGCTTGCTCGTTAGCTTGCTCACATGTTGTGCAGGCTGAAGGGGAATTCTGTTGCTTCTGTCAAAACTACAGAACACGAGTTGTTTTCCTCATTAACAGCAGAGTGGATGGTGCAAACTGAACACAAGGTGACATTTTACAGGATGAGTGAAACCCTGATGTGGTGAATGAGTGAGTGGATGGAGACACAGAAGAAACAGTAAAGACATGAAACATACCTGTGCTTCATGTAAGGAGTTTTCTATCTGAGAAAGCTCAAAGTTACAGACGATACATTTAAACAAACTTCAGTATTTCACCAACTTGTCGTGCATTTTGTGATTTTTCTCTAAAGTGGATGAACTGAACAGTGTCCAATGTTTTTATCTTTATTAAAATGCCACTTAAATGCCAGCTGACCTAATATATATAAACATACTTGGCTTTACATTATCTTTGGCAGAAATCCTGTGGATCCTGGTTTTTGCTTTTTCTTTATAACTTGATCCTCTGACACGTCGTCCTCCGTGGAGCCAAACAGCTTCTAAAACATAAATAAGTGACGTTTAATATAAAGTACGGCTGATGAATGATTGACTCGCTCTGCTGTGTTGGAGCGCTCTGATTGTAAACGGAGCAAAAGAGCTTTAAAAGACGCAAATATGTGTTTAACAAACCGGCTGAGATGGAGAGGCTCTTCATGAATGTGTGATTTATTCAGCTGTGTCACACAAAGTGCTTTCACTCTGATTTATGCTGAGCTGAGAGACATAATGTAGTAGTTATTTCAGAAGTAGGTTTTCCCAGAAGAGAAGGCACAGTTTACTCAATGTGACTGGATGCAGTTACAGAAGAGGTGCAGCTCCCTCTGGTGGCGACAGGAACACACTGATCACTGCTGGAAGACGAGAAGAAGACAAACGAAAACAACATCAGCTTCAGTGTGTCGACGGCCTCGTTGTGTCACGTTTATCTGAACGTACTGAACTGTGTTATTTTGTGTGTCTGCAGGTTTCTAATCGTTCTGGGCTGTTTGATTCTGGCCATCCTGACGACGTTCAGGGAACACGAGAAGGTGTCTGCACACTGGCTGGTGATTCTGGTGAGACATCTGTGATTTCTTCTGGGTTTTGTTGCCTCACAGGACCAAGTTTTCCACTTTGTGTCACTTTTAAATTGTGTGTTTTCTGATGGATCACCTGGTTGCAGCTCTGTGACGTTTAAAATGTTCAAACTAAACACTACAAGTTTTTATTCCTCAGACTCTTTCACAGACACGATCGTTTTAAAATGAACTTCTGTGGGTTTGAACATGTTTCTGTGTTGTGCTTTGACTTAAGATGATCATTTATTAAATTATTAAACCTTTTATATACAGTTGTGTGAACAATGATGTGAATGGAACAATTTACCAACCCAACACTAGAATAAATAAAACCACAGATTAGTTAAAACTGGATGTTTCTTTATGCAACTTTACGTTTGTTTTGGTTGAATTTTCTGTTTCTGTCTCGTCACAGCTCTGTTCTTACACTCCGGTTAGGTTTAGGCACAGAAACCACTTGGTTAGTGTCAGAAAACATCAGGATTTATCTTTAAATAACTGTTGAAATGTCTGCTGGGAGAAGCTGTGAAGCTGTAAGTGATTCAAACACTCATTATTTCACTGAATTAGAATATTTTAGATGTTTTATGTGACGTTTTTCACACAAAGAAAGTTTTGCCCCTGAATTAAACTAAACTTCTGTGTGTGTGAACGATGTTCGACTGCGAAGCTTCACTTTGTAATGACTGAACCAAAGGCTGCTTTAGTTTAACTTCAAAACTCAGGTTTTCTGATACAAAAGGACATTCGTGTAAAATCAATAAAGGCAGAAACTCCACACGCTGTGATTTTGATGTCACTGAACATCGACCGTTCTCTTCTCGTCTCTCTGGACAGGAAACTTTCGCCATCTTCATCTTCGGAGCCGAGTTTGCACTGAGGGTCTGGGCGGCAGGATGCTGCTGTCGCTACAAAGGATGGAGGGGGAGGCTGAAGTTCGCTCGCAAACCGCTGTGCATTCTGGGTAAAGAACAACAACAATTCACTGTCAGAGCTGAGTAAACCTGTAATCTGGGATTATTAACATGCATTAAACATTGATTTATGTTATATTATTTACCGTATTAAACCTCCTGCTGCTCCTCACGTGTTCCAGCTGAATCTCCTCATCATCATTTCAAAGACTTCCTTTATGTTCAATCAGCTCTCGTTAGAAACTACTTCACAATGTATTCATCACTCCACAAAGAGAGCTTATTAAACTGTGTGGGGTCAGAGTCATTAGACAAAAGAGAAGCTTCTCTGACTCCTTCCGTCTCCTCCCTCTCAGACATCTTCGTGCTGATTGCCTCGGTGCCGGTGGTGGCGGTGCGTAACCAGGGTAATGTGTTGGCTACGTCCCTGCGCAGCCTGCGCTTCCTGCAGATCCTGCGGATGCTGCGCATGGACCGGAGAGGAGGAACCTGGAAACTGCTGGGGTCCGCCATCTACGCACACAGTAAGGTAGGAGTCAACCCCACCTGGTGTCGTACTCCCATCTAACCTGCAGCAGGAGGAGGAGGAGGAGGAGGAAGGTGAATACAGAGTAAAGCTTTGGTAGCAGCTGTTTGTGATACGACTGCAGGAAGGAGGAGTATTTACAGACGCTCCTCTGATCGCTACACACAGTAAACATGTCGTCAATGAAAGACACACCTTCACCTGTAGCTGTGGTCACAAACCGAGTAGAGCCGGACTGCTAGATGAGATGGAAAGACACAATAACGCCGATTCTGAGTCTGCGTGAGCTCTGAAAGCAGCTGAAGTGCCACTTAGATGTATAAATAACTTGTATTGTAACTAAAAGGAGTTGACATTCAGCTGAAGTGAAGGGGAGAGTTTAAGTGTTGAGCTGTGAGTTTGTATTTGCATCATGTGTGTCTGTGCAGGAGCTGATCACAGCCTGGTACATCGGCTTCCTGTCTCTGATCCTGGCGTCCTTCTTGGTCTACCTGGTGGAGAAGGACGATGTCTCCATGGACGTGGCCAACCATGAAAACCCCACCGCTCAGCCCAAACCGCAGGACTTCGACACGTACGCCGACGCACTGTGGTGGGGGCTGGTACGTACACGACGCCACGTTTAAGACAAAGAAAATAAAACACTTAAAGTTTGTAATCATGCATCATCCCAAACATCGCAGATATCTCGTGTGTGGTCCTGGATTAATGTTGCGCTTGTGTTCCTCAAATTTGTAATTATTCAAAGCATTATGGATATGCAGTTTGTTTAACACTTCCTGGTTAACATAATCCAGTCTTTCTGCAATAAAACATGAGAGTAAATGGTGTAAAATATCTTTTATTTCACCTGTGGTTGGGTCCTTCAAACAATCATCCCATTTTTCTTAATTTACGTTACCAAATCTGCAAATGGAGCGAGATTATTCCACAAATACATTTCTAATAACGTCTCTTTCTTTTTGATTCCGACTCCTCGCTAAGAACAATAAATACAGTTGCAGTGAAGTGAAATTGTTTTGCCACATGAGCAGAATTCATTCAGTTTGAATCAGAAAGTCTTCGACACTGTGTGAATATAACCGAGGTGTTAAACGGACGTGGGACTGAAAGTTAGACGTCGTCAGAGTTGGCGCTTGGCAGACGGATTACATTTGGACAAATGATCAACTGATATGATTTTGGCTGCGATTCAAACGTGGGATCTCTGCCAAAAAACAATTAGCGGCTTTTAGTTCATGTTTCATTGGCTCCGACTTCAAAGAGAGAGACGCTGAACAACCTGATATTTTGTTGGAGAATCCAAAACTGAAAGACAAAAATAAAACGCGTCGGTGAGCCGTCCAGTCTTTGGCGGAGCTTCACGCTCGGATGAATCCCTTCCACTCGGGGAAGCACGGCACAGCGTGGCCTCATTAAGGAGAGCTTCCTTCAGAGGTCAAGTTCTGTGACAGCGAGCATCTGCCCCGCTGAAGCGTCCTCGAGCGAGACACTCAATCGTCACCTCCTGCATATTGTAGATGGTGCTGTCACGCCTGAAACACTGAACGTCCTTCAGTGGATCGATACAGAGGTCACAGCGCAGCAGGGTGACGCAGGAACTACTTTATATTTCAGTGGAGAGACATTAAGACTTCACAAATATCTCCAGCACATAAATATCACTTCAATAAATCCCTCAAAAAGTCCTTGTCATGCAGTCACGTGTCACTACGCTGTGAAACGGTTGCCATGTGAGTTTAATATAACGTGAATTAACGCGTTCATGAAGTAAAGTCCATTTCCCTCCGGATCACTGCTGCAGTCAGGCTGATCAACAGGAGTGAAGAGAAATCACCTTTTTAAACCCACAAGTTAGAAAGTCATCTGTGAGCTCTGCTCCCGTCGGATCAGATCAGAATCTGATGAGACTCCATGTGTTTAATCCTCCAGACGGTCTGGATCAGCACCGAGTCTCTCCTCCACCAGCCACACACAGTAAAAGTGTCCTTAGAGCCAGAAATGAATTGTTGCATGTTTAAATACAGTTGCTCTTTATACCGTCACCTGACTTCCTCCTTTGCTCTCGTTATAATTACTTCGTCCGCTAGAGGTCACTACCTCAACGATAAACATGAATCTGGGTCACAGTCATGGGAAGACGGTCTTCGCAGTAACTTTGTCTTTATTTGTGTCTTTTGCAGATCACGCTGACCACCATCGGTTACGGAGACAAAACCCCCAAAACTTGGGCTGGAAGACTGTTAGCCGGCACCTTCGCTCTGATCGGAGTGTCCTTCTTCGCTCTGCCTGCAGTGGGTACACCTGTTCTGCTTTAATCTAATGGAAGCAATAAATAACACAGAATATATTTAAGACGCTGCTGCTGCCGGTTCACTGCAGAGACTGTAGCTTCATCTGCTAACAAAGCAGATTAATGAGGATGTTTACTCGTCTCCAAAACCTCATTTACACATTGAATTGATCTGTGAATTGTTTAGATCACGTCTTTTCTGAGGAACACTGAACAATTGTACAAATTGGGAGGAAAAAGTTTGAGGAATGATTCTGTTGTAACATGCACATCGTGTTTGTGGTGTTTTTAGTAAATGCAGTCTAATGTTTGACTTCCTGTAACACCAGAACTAAAGGATTAAAGAGACAGTTCAGCCCAGAATACAAAATAAAGGTGCTTTTTATCATCTAGATTGTTTTGGAAATATTAGATTTTAAAAGCTTAACACTGACGTCTCTTTTCAGGAATCATGACCCGGTTACTCATGATAACCCACAGACTTTATTTCATGTAGAAACTATTTGCTTTCTAACAAACCACATCTGCTAATCTCACAGCACAGAAACATGCACCTGAGGCTAGAGGCTAGCTAGCTAAGCTACCTAAGCTAACTAAGTACATGCATGTTTTGTTCTGAGCGGTGATTCACATGCTGACTCCTCAGATCAGCCCATCCTTTACTTTTTTACCTCAACGCCTTCTTCTGTCCGACAGAACCACACACAGTAAGCTTTGAGCATCAAGTGACGCACTTAAAAGCTCACAGTTAGTGTCTTTGCCCTTTAAAAGCGGGAATTGACACCTTGAACTTTGACAGATGAGACCACAAGAAGCTTGTTTTAAGATGATCGTGCACGATTTTAAGCCTTTTTTTCAAATGAAAGTGCAGTGAGCTGCCCTGCTGGTATTTAAGCGCTGACAGGGTCTTGTGGCTGCAGGGCATCCTGGGTTCAGGTCTGGCTCTGAAGGTCCAGGAGCAGCACAGACAGAAGCACTTTGAGAAGCGTCGACATCCAGCCGCCGGGCTCATCCAGGTGAGACGCCACCTGACGTCAGCAGCATCCTTCTCACGCGAACCAGCTTTTATGTCCATCGAACCAAATCATGATTTTCTGCTCTGTCTGTTTATTTCCAGTCTGCCTGGAGATATTATTCCACCAATCCAATCAGGGAAGACCTCATTGCCACGTGGAGATTTTATGAAACTGTCATCTCACTTCCCTGCTTCAGGTAGGTCCGATCTTTAATTACAAAGTGTACGCACAAAAAAAACATCATGGTTGAGATTAAAACACATAATCTATTATATCTCCTGGTGACATGACGAGATGCAAGTAGATTATAAAGCATACGTGAAGGACGAGCGAGTCTAAATCCTCCACACTGGACCTTTAAGTTTCAGTCTCTTCTCTGTAAATGTGTTAACTGTAATTCTTTTCTCTCTCTGCATCCGAAGGAAGGAGCACTTGGAGGCCATGGCGAGGTAGGTCACCAGCAGAGAAGCTGTAAATCACACAGAGCTGTGAGTCTTTCTGATAGCGCTTTAATTAGCCCCGTATGCTGGAAAGACTAATGAAGGTTTCCTAGAATATCCCCCCCCCCCATCCGCTTTTAAATAGCTTCCTATACTAATTCAGCAGCTGAATAAATCTCTGGGCTAACGGCTGTGGTAAATATGTGAATTGTGATATAAACCTCCCACTCGTCCTTCTCTTTAATAGCACTGCCTTCCACATCAGCTACTTTGATGACATTTATGCTGAGAAACCTATTAGCGAGTCCATTAGTTACGTTTCAATTATGAATGACAGTTAGGAACAAGTAATTAGCGCCGAGACGAGGGCTTTCTGTTCGCCCGTGTGGAGGGATGTTAATGAGTCTCTACATCAAAACACATCATGAAAGTCTCACTGCGGATGTTTGATTTGTGAATGAAAATTCATCTTGTCTTAAGAAGCTGCTGGAACGAGGCAATAAGTCTACTGCAGTAATCAATACGCAGTCATATTTGTCGACCGCTAACCTCAGCGTGACTCTGTGACTGAACATCTGCCGACATATTTTATACAGTTAGCTGTAGATGTTCTGTCCCGGAGGAACTTTAAAGTTGAAATATGTCTAAAAACTACCAGACTTTCGTTCTACATTGTTGAATTGTGTATTTACAGGATCCCAAATGTCTCCAACCTTGTTCAAACCAGAGAAATCAACAGTGTGTTTGATTCTGTCACCTGTCAGAGAAAAAGGACGAGCGTGAATAAAACTAAAACATTACACCGTCAGTTTTTAAATGTGTGATCACCATCAGCGTGAGTGAGTTTTCACTTTCTGTTACTGTAATGTTTATTAGCCGTAAACTAGCAAGTCCAGGTCAGCCTCTGAGTGAAGTCAGCACTCAGCAGAGACTCTGGTTCTGGTTCTGATTCTCTGTCTCATCTGTAACGTTACGTTCATGAAGTAAAGTACCAGCTCCGGATCACTGCTGCAGTCAGGCTGATCAACAGGAGTGAAGAGAAATCACCTTTTTAATCTCTGAGCTCTGGCAGAGGCTGAGATGAGACACATGAGTCGAACTGTGAAAATCTAAAGTGAATTTAAAACTTTGACAATTTGTAAAAGTTAAATTGCAGTGAGCTCATAACTTGTTGGTCTGTCAGTGGAAGGGCAGACAGAACATACGTGGTGCTGTGTGGTTTTGTATTACTACAGAACAAAACAAGACATTTACACAAATACAACTGGTGGGTAAATCTGTCAACACGAGCAATAAGCTGAAATCAAACTTCCCCGTGCGGTCGAGGTGTGGTCTCCGTCCTGCTCCGTGTCACGCTGTTTGTTTCTTCTGGCCTCATTACATCGAAGCGTTCTGGCCCGACGCCTCCCGGCCTCGCTGAGCCGCCATGTTGCACATGCTGGATTAAGTTACTGCTGCTAAAAGCTACTGAGGAGCAACAACAGGAGTCCTGATGCACTGATAGAGAGGAGGGCAGCTCAGTTCACTTGGGCAGCAGCGTTTGTTTCACAGGCTGAATTTAAAGGGTCAGTTCAGTCAAAGGAATGAAGTGTATTAACGCAGGTTTGGTTTCGTCTGTCCAGGTTTAGTTTGTGAGATTTCTGCTTCCAGCTCAGAACAGCTCAGTGGAGGGAAACTAACTGTACGGTGCTTCATGCTGGCTGGGATCAAAATCAGAGAGGAAAGTAGAGCCTGAGTTTGTGAATCTTGTACTATTTAGCTTGGAGAAGATCGGAGAAAGAAAGAAAGAAAGAACGACACTGAAGGATGGAGAGAGGGAGAGGCAGAGAGGTAGAGAGACGTTTAAATCCCTTGTAGGATCAGCGGCTGGGAAATTAGCAGTGTGACATTATCTTGTAGCTCTGAGCGAAGAGGTGGACGACAGCCAGAAACTACAACAGCGCTGCCATGTCCAACAAGAGGGTGATAAGCCACTTACTGTGTGTGTGTGTGTGTGTGTGTGTGTGTGTGTGTCACTGTACTGAGTAATATTAGACATTTTATCTGAGTTATCCAGAGGCATTGTGTGGTCTGTTCATCACAACACGGAGAGAAAATTATACCTCATCCGAGAGTCAATTTTGCGTGTGTGTGTGTGTGTGTGTGTGGTGTTCTTGTTTTGCCAAAATGGCATCAATTAGAGTTGATAGAGGATCTTTTTTTAAGGCTGGGACATTCAGGAAACAGGAACACCTCTTCTTCTTTACTACAGTCATGACGAAGCTCCAACTGTCCAACTGACGGACCGGCAGCTCTGTCGAGGCTGTACAAGTGTTAGCTAAGTGGACTAGCATTAATGATAGTGTTAGTATTCAATCGATAAAGTCGCTAACGTGGATCTTAACCGTTACAACAGAGCTTCAGGACAACGTGCTGTTTGTGGTTTTACATCCAACCACTATAAAACGTTTTGGAATCGGTCCAGTAGATTGAGGCGCTACCCACACGTACCAACACCATCTTTTCTCCTCCGTCTTCCTCGACATCGTTTCAAGAATATTTGCGTCCAAACGGATCCACTGTAAACGACTCAACACGCTGTAGTTCATATTCCAGGCCTATAGGTGGAGCTGGAAATTCACCAAAAACAGAGAAGAAGAGACGGAGCATGAGCATAAAGCTTGTGGCTGTTTACAAACAGACAGTAGAAGAAGAAACCGAACACAAGAAGAAGAAGAAGAAGAAACCAGAATGGTTTGTGTGGAGCGATAATGAGGTGGAACTGCTGCTGCGACTCACACTCGACTACAAGGAGAGGAAGCTGCAAGAAACACCAACACGAGCACGTAGTCCGCCATTGTTGTTGTTGTTGTTATGAGACGTCGCGGGGTTCAGAGGTCGAAGGCTAGAGGTGGAGGGGTGGGGCGATGGAGTCATCCATACCATAAGTATGAGGATTCACCGTCCACACGAGAACCAGAGGGCGGAGTTTTCTGATGTTTCC
>OMLP01035706.1:2194-12861 GCA_900302685.1 Spondyliosoma cantharus
ACCTTTTATGTTTTTAATTCCACTTTTTATTCTTAAGCCTCACCTCACCCTAACCCTAACCTCTCCCCCCATGCCTAACCCTAACCTCCCCCTCCCCCTTCTTTCACTTTTTAATATATTAACCTTTTATGTTCTTTTTATCTCATTTTAGCATTTATCGTTCTAACAGGAGTTTTGTTTATAAACATTCAAAAACAAGACTAAGATTTGAAAATCTAAAAAAAAGTAACACAGAATCAGAGCCTGTGCAGATACCCCCAGACACTGGGGTCTCAGTCTCTTGCCTAACCCCAACCCTGGAAATTGGTAACCTTGACCATCTTTTAATTAATTCTGTCACTGATTCAATCACAGGACCATAATTTGCAGTTACTAGCTTATCAATATTAGGGGTAATATTTATGCCCAGATAAGTGAAGTTATCTGAAACCACTTTGAATGGTGTTTGAATAAGTGAATTTAATCTGACCGCTTAAGGAACAGGCTAGAAGATTTTGATTTCTTCATTTTAAATTCCGATAGATTGCCGAACGTATATAATAATGTCAGGCAGAGTGAGTAATGACTGTTCCATATGGGATAAAAACACAATCATATCATCCGCAAACAGGCCAATTTTATTCTCCATATTATTTATATGTATACCAATAATATGTTGGTTGCTCCTAATGGTAATTGCCAATGGCTCTATTGCAAGCACAAACAAGAGTGGGGAAAGGGGGCAGCTTTGGCACGTGCCCCTGGCAAGGTTAAATCCTTTTGATATTATATTAGTCACCGAAGCTACTGAGTTGTTATATAATATTTGAATCCAAGTGGAGAAGTATTTGCCAAAACCAAAACGAGAAAGCCCTTTGTGGAGATAGCAATCTTCAACCTGAACGAAGGCTTTTTCTGCAACCAGAGACAGTAGCGCTGATGATCTGACTTTGCGTGAATAACATGTAGGACACAACGGACGCAAAAAAAGCTTTACGCCCCTCAACATATCCATTTTGATCAGGATTGATGAGAAGAAGCAGGTATTTTTCCAGCCTCAGTGCCAATACTAGCATCAATTTATTAGTGAGAGCCTGCCTCAGTCTGATTAATCCTGCTGAGGCTTTATTTGTGGATATCATATTGTATCTTACTTTCAAAACTGCAAGGTTTCTATGTGCCTCACTGCTATAATTTTGTATTTAGTTTCAATTCAAGTTCCTTTATACCACTTTAAAGCTCTAGCAACTGTAAAATTGTTTGTTGGATTTATTTTTAGTCTATAATTTCGCCCCGGATTTAGGCTTCAAGGCCTCCCATCTTACTGATGCACACATTTCACTAGTATTGAGCAGGACGTAGCTGTCTTTGTTGGGAACCAACATCTTCCAGAAACATACGGTTTCGTAGCAGTTGTGGTTTTAGATGTCTGATGTTTAGATAGTCTGCCCCCTGAGATTGGCACCAGCAGAGTACTTGAGCAAGATTAAAGCATGTACAGATATTAGGATGCTCTTATACATACAATCTTTATCTTTTAGAAACAATTGTGCTGGAAATAAGAAAGACTGTAGGTATTGTGACTAGGAGAATGAAATGAGTATTCTCTCTTTGTTGGGTTTCTAGATCTCCAAACATCCAACGCCGATTGACTGCCTGTGTACCGACCTCCTGCTCCTGCCTGATCCTTGTCTGATTTGTTAGCCTCCGCTGCTGGACTTCCCGTGTACCGAACCTGCTTTCTAGTAAAGACTGTAAAGACTACTCTGTATCTTGTCGTGCTATTGGGTCCAAACTATTGTTGTGTTTTTTTCCGGTCGTGACAGTCCATACAACTATTAACCAGAAGTAAATATTGGTTCAGTAGCGAACCTTGTATAATGATGAATCTGCCTGCAGGATCTAACACAGTTTTTTGTGAAGGGGAATGGATTCATGCACAAGCACGGCAATGCCCCTGGCATGCGATGAAAAAGTACATGTTAATACTTGGTCTGGCCATGTTTTCACTTCAATTTCAACCACTTGAGAGTAAATGTGTTTACTTTATAAATGATTAATGATAAATGATAAATGATGATAATGATTTTTGATTGGTGCTGTTTTAGTCTGGTCATTACTTGTTTTTGTTTGATCAATTTCCTAAGGCCTCTAACATTCCATGAGAACAGCTCCAGTTCGGATTCCTGCTCATGCACCTCGCAACATCGTTTCAGTGGAAGAGCCCTGTTTATACCATATAGTCTTCAAAATCTACAAAAGCGAGCAGCTTACAACTTGAAAAACAGAACAACCTTAAAAACATTGAAAACCTTTAAACAAATCCCAAACTACCCACCTGTGAATAAACTACACAGTTATCCCTCCCTCCCAGAAAAAATAACTAGACTGTCATACTATTACTACTGACTTGCTCCTATCCTGGTAACAAATTGGTAGTCACCTAATAGGTTGACTAAATGAAATATGCATTTTAATGAAAACAGGATTTTGTCTTATCAAATACACTGATCAGGCATAACATTATGACCACCTGCCTAATATTGTGTTGGTCCCTCTTTTGCTCCCAAAACTGCCCTGACCTGTCGAGGCATGGACTCCACTAAATCCCTGAAGGTGTGCTGTGGAATCTGGCACAAAGATGTTAGCAGCAGATCCTTCAAGTCCTGTAAGTTGCGAGGTGGGGCCTCCATGGATCGGATTTGTTTGTCCAGCACATCCCACAGATGCTCCATTGGATTGAGATCTGGGAAAATTGGAGGCCAACTCAACGTCTCAACTTTGTTGTTGTGTTCCTCAAACCATTCCTGAACCATTTTTGCTTTGAGGCATAGTGCATTATCCTGCTGAAAGAGGCCACAGCCATCAGGGAATACCGTTTCCATGAAAGGGTGTACATGGTCTGCAAAAATGCTTAGGTAGGTGGTACATGTCAGAGTAACATCCACATGGATGGCAGGACCCAAGGTCCCCCAGCAGAACATTGCCCAAAGCATCACACTAGCCGTTTTTATACTGGACAGTAAGCCGGCAATTGGCCGTCCTCTTTGCGGCTAGGTCCACGGATTTACAAAGAAGGCAGTAAATTGGGGGTCTGTTTTGGTCCGCCAATTTGACGCCTCGGAGGGTACACTTATTTCCACCTCCATTGCTATGTAAATCGTCGAGACGTCGATGTGCCGGCAATTGCGTGAGATGGGCGGAGGTGTCGATGACCTGCAGTGTTGTTTTAAAACCAGGAAACAGCTGATCACATTAGTCAGTCCATCACTTCATCCACAGACATCGAGATGAGCAACAAATGTGCCGCCTTTTCTATCTAAAAGGGACTACTGCCTCTGCCAGCTTCCTTCTTCCCATAGTGCATACTGGTGCTATGTGTTCCCCAGGTAAGCGACATGCACATGCACCCAGTCATCCACATGATGTAAAAGAAAATGTGATTCATCAGACCGGGCCACCTTCTTCCATTGCTCCATGGTCCAGTTCTGTTGCTCACATGCCCATTGTTGGCGCTTTCGTCTCATGGGCACCCTGACTGGTCTGCAGCTATGCAGCCCCATACGCAACAAACTGCGATGCACTGTGTATTCTGACACCTTTCTATCAGAACCAGCATTAACTTCTTCTGCAATTTGAGCAACAGTAGTTTGTCTGTTGGATTGGACCACATGGGCCAGCGCCTTCTCTCCCCACATGCATCAATGAGCCTTGGCTGTCCATGACCCTGTCGCAGGTTCACCACTGTTCCTTCCTTGGACCACTTTGACAAATACTGACCACTGCAGACTGGGAACACCCCACAAAACTGACCCAGTCGTCTAGCCATCACAATTTGGGTGCCATGATGAAGAAATAATCAGTGTTATTCACGTCACCTGTCAGTGGTCATAATATTACGCCTGATCGGTGTATACCAGGGGTACTCAAATACAAATCTTAAAGGGCCATGTATTGATGTCGGTCAGGCCACATGCAATAATACTGTAATATTCAAAACAAAATGTCCTTTTCATTCAAAAGGACAACAAAAATACGAACTAAATAAAATGTCATTTCCATTTTGACATAAATTAAAATACATAGTTGAATATTTCCTCTTTTTGTTTGCCTTCAAACATTGTGTCCATCACTTCATCATGCATTATTTTATTATTTCTGCATCTGAGAATGGCTTCTTGTGCTTACCCAAAATCCACACCACTCTAAGTGAGCACTCTGTTGCTTTTTGTTGTTGTGTCATAGATGAGACAAGATTCCTGCTTGCAGCTTGATATGACCATTTCAGTGCATTTATTTTTGTTGTTTTTACCTCTGAATTTTGAGGAAATATCTCTTCAAAATTCCTATGCTTTGTCTCGTAATGCTGTTTCAAATTGGAAATCTTCATCACAGCTCCTGACATATTAAGCACATGGGTCTTGTGCTGGTTGGAGGGAGAATGAATGCACATTTTTCAGTCCATTCTTCTTGAATTGCTGATTTTCACTGTCCACATTTCTTTGAACAGTGAACTTGGAACATGCCATTTTCGTGCATCCTAGGCTCCCACAGCCGGCAAAATGTCAATATGTGAACTGCTCCAAAAACGAAGGTGAAAGTTAAAAATTGCGCTCGCACCAGTGAGTGACCCAGCCATCTGTGTATCGTTGGCATGGAGACAAGTCCCGGTATACACGTGCTGACCCAACCAAAACACACGGTGAAGGAACAACAGTTCGGGGGCCACAAATAGGAGGCCCGGCTGCCACCTATTGAGGATGACTGGTGTATACCGTAGTAGATTTTTTAGAGGGAGTGCAAAACAAAAGTGCCCGCTCTCAATAAACGTATGGCTGCTAAAATTTTAGACTCATCCTACACCTGGAAGCTAGCATTAGCATCCTCCTCCCCCTCCCTGTCCAGCGAGTTTCACGCCTGTGTTAGCATCTGCAGTGTTGTCAACTTCTCCGGTTTAGTTTTATGCTTGTTTGGCATTTTCTGAATAATTATCTAAAGTGAAGTGGCATGGGCTAAGTTTCCATTTCAGTTTTAACTCTCCCAAAAACTTCAGGACACAGATGATTACTTTCCATGAAAATGTATGTATTATTAAACAAACCAAAAATCACGGCAGTAAAAGGTAAATAGCATGGCTTAGCTATCCTGGTGGCAGCAAACAGAGCTAGCTTAGCTTTGCAACACAATTAGTATCTTAGCAGTCTTAATATTCACATAAACTCAAATTGCTAAATAACCTTATGTTACTGGATGAATAATACTCACAGACGCTGCCTTAGCAAAGAAGGAGGAAGAATAGCCTGCTATCTGAAGAGCTGATGACTGCTCACACAACTGTAGCTGATGGCCGCATGGTGAATTTACTTTCTGTCTGTCTCCCAGCATGCACTGCTGCTATGTTGCTATGGTTACAAAAATTAACAAAAACACAGAACTGTGTTTTCTAGAAAAGCACACATCTGCTAGGGACATAACATTAAGGCAATATTAGGGTAAGCGCTGGCAGTTTGGTGACTCTTTGTTGAAATGGAAGTGCAAGGATGGGCCCAGTAGGCCAGAGCTCTAAATTCTGCTGCTGCTCAGGTAGACGCCATAACCGGAGGACTGCTAATGGTTACTTTTAATCATTAACTCATGTTTGTGAAGTTTATTCCGTAGCACACCTGAGATGGATGAGGATGAAAGATGAATTTTTTGGCAACAAGCTGTCTTGTCTCTTATCTCCATGACTCTCTTAACCTGACTATGTTAGTAGCAGATGTTTGTGAACATGTTGTCTGTTTCAACTTAGCATTGAACTAGAAACCGCAAAATACCCTAACTCCCTCAAGGTTGTGCAATTTAACGAGTCGTTGTGTAAGGAAAAGCTTAACAAACTCTGCAAAACAGCTATAGCAAATTACAAAGTATTTGAGCCTTCCCACAAATACAGCCTTAAATGCAATACATACATTTTTTTTGGCCTTTATATGGCTTTATTGATAGATCAGTTGAAGACTTGACAGGAAACAGGATGAGAGAGAGGGGGAGTGACACACAGCAAAGGGCCCCAGGCCGGGAATCAAGCCCAGGTCCGCTGCAGCGAGGACAAAGCCTCTGTACATTTGATGCTCTACCAACTGAACTAAACAGCGCCCTGTTTAACTGATTTAATCACTTCAATTGAATATACTAGCGAAAACAACATTTTATTAGTGGGAACATTTTCAAATTCTTCATTATGTTGAGTTCTCAACGGGCCTGAAAATTACAACCCGACCCGGCCCGCAGGTTTTTAAGCCTGGACCCGACGCAGCCTGACACACCAGCCTAAACCTGAACCCGGCCCGACCCGTTGAGAACTCTACATGTAATGGAGCTAACGTTACCTCCATCACCAAGTCCCTGTATTATCCTAACGTTACTACCTGCTTACCAGTTGTATGACACTTTTCCCCTTGCTCTGTCCTTCGGTTTCCCTGTCAAAAGCCTGCATCTCTGGCTGCTCCTCTCCTTGCCTGCTGCTGCTGTCTTCACCTTCAACCTGCTGTTGCTGGAGCATTGCTGTCACAGAGGACGTGGCGGCTACAGCAGCCCCTCCAGCGAACATGTCTGTGATCTTAGCACATTTTGCAGCATCTACAGTGAGATTCTTCGAATCTCTTGACACGCAACTTCTCCGCACCCCCTTTCTTTCTCTTTGGTTGCTCCATGTTGCCACTCTTCATGCTTAACACTGTGAAACTAGCAGTAGTTACGGAGGACAGCGCAGGGAAGGGGTGGGGCCGCTTTCGTACTATATCCAGATTGGTTCAGCCCAGTGTCTATATTGAAGATGGACCAATGGACCGCCCCCTCTAAATTGTGGGCCGGTCTCTGAGAAAAAAAAAAAAAAAAAAATCCAGCAGCATCAGCCCCTGACGACTGTCGGCCCACCGGCAAAATGCCCGGTATGCCAGATTACCAGTCCAGCCCTGCATACAGTCACTTTACAAGTATTTTTGCACTACACTAGCAGTTAAATGTAACATTTGGTATTGCTGTTGTTGTTGTTTGTTTGCACTGAAGCTTCTTGGGAAACGTTTTAGTGTGTATATGGCTGGAATGACAATAAACCCCTCTTGAATCTTGAATATTGTACAAGAGTGAATGTTACCAACCTCTACTCTGTCAAGGACTCCAAAATCCTTTGACTATATCTAGCTTTTTGTTGTAGTTACTAAGTTAATTATTAATCAGAATTACAAACTGACAATTAAGTAACTTTTTTATGAGACTGATGGTGAATTGTCTATATTTTCCCTTCTTCAAGAGTGGTGCCCACGAGATGATCTAATGTAAATTGGATCTAATTATTTAGCATATAATGCTTATCCCTGATAATCATTAATTATTATTCAAGTGGGTGAGCGAATTCAGACTGCTTCAGTGAGACTGGAAGCCATGAAACAAAGGCAGTATAACATCTGTATTGTAAGGCATAGCCAAATTTACTTTGGCCCATCCAAAACTTTAATTGAATCTTCTGAACTCTTAAATCTTAATTTATAGTTTCATTTAAAAAAAAAAAAAAAAAAAAAGGTTTAGTTATTTACTAAAACAGCTGGCCACTATATTTTAGTGGACTATTTTCAGTAGTGGATTAATCCACCTTTTTTACTCTGGTGAGTTTTTGGACCAGCGTGAAAGTGAAAGCAGGATTGATTCAAATCAAACTACAGTGTGTGTGTTCATGTTAATGAAGGAACTGTCACGACCAGGTAAAACACGACAATAGTTCGGACTCAATAGCACGACGGGACTCAGGATAAGGCAAGGCAAAGTTTTTACTAGGCGAAAAGGTTCAGTACACGGTTGATCAGTCAGCGAAGCGAACACAAGGACACACAAGAACACAAGGAGCAGGCAGGCAAGGAGGTCGGTACACAGGTGGTCATTCAGCGAGGCGAACACAACAGACAAGGAGCAGGCAGGCAAGGAGGTTGGTACACGGGTGGTCATTCAGCGAAGGCAGACAAATCCGGCTGGGAGTAGGCAGAGACGAAGTCAGAAGGAACACGGCTGAAGACGATAACCAGGAAATCACTCGGAGATGATAAGGATCAAAAGCTGGGATGTTTCTGCACGGAGACAAGAAGACGAACTGGCAACGAACAAGGGAAACACAAGGGGTATATGTTCACACACAAAATCCCATCCCCAATCAGGGAAATGGGTGAAACCAACTGAGCAGGGAAGAGGGGTCGGGAAGAGGAGAAAAGAAAATACACAAGACAAAACCCCAGAAATCACTAGGCTCAACGCCAAGGCATAACAGGAACATGTGATCCAGCAACAATGTGGCTCACGGATGTGTTATATAATAGCTTAACAATGGAGCGCTGTAGAACAAAGAGAGAGAATATATCAGGTTTTGAACACACACACAATACTTATTAGTATGACACTTTCATTGATGGTTTTGATCTGCACATGGGATTTGTTGACACTCTCCCTCAGCACGTGCAGCTTTAACCCACCCCCTGATCTCCTGCAGTGCTGACTGGATCCCGACCTGTTGCTATTAATCAACTGCTTCAGACTTTCCTCTCTGGTAAGCTATGGGTTAATTCTTAATGTCCGGAGTAAATACTTGGTATTTCTTATGTGTTTTGAGTGCTGCTTCTGCCTGCAGTGACAACATCAATAGTTCTCTTCCAACGCATTATGACTGAAAAATGATTATGGTGTGTGTGTGTATGTGTGTGTGTGCGCGCACACGCGAGATTGATGTTCTTATGTGGGTGTGTGTGAGTGAGAATGCTTAACAGCTTGAAAATGTCAAAACTCTGTACTAGTCTTTAAATGACAGACCTAATATGAACTCTTCCATCATTTCAGGACAGAGGAGGTATACAGTAATTTACAGGTCCTGAAATAGATAGATCTGAAATACCTTAAGCCTCATGTGTTTTGTTTATATTAATTACCAACTCAACATATATATCTGCTGCATATGTATTCACAGGAAACAGCACCAGTGACTACAAAGAGAGCATTTTCTTTGCTCACTTATGCACATATAACACATATCCTGCGTGTGTAGTGCATGACGGCTGTGTTGCTTAACTGCTATGGTTCAAATGTGTTTCTGTCCACACAGGCAGCACAGCTCCTGCCTGCCCTATCTGTTTTCATGTAGTTTGCCTTTGATAATTATCAATAAAAAATATGACATGAAACTGCCCTTCTGTTGTGTGTATTCTTATCATATCTGTGACATATTCTACAGATACAGACATCAAAACTGTAGTGAAACACTGGTATGATGTTGATATGGGCTGTGTGTTTCCTCAGTTAGAGAGGCAGCAGCACAACTTGAAACCAATCTTCACGTTCTATTTTTAAGTCCCTCCAGGAATTTGCGAAAGTGACAATCAAAGCAAATTCAACCATTCAGCAATCCTGCAATTTGGTCCAGTCACTTTTCCACAAATTTACTTGCGCGTGCCTCAGAGCGAGGACTTATTCAAAACACATCCATTATTACAAGCCTGAACGTCTACTTGTCTTATGTCAGCACATATAAGCACATCCAACCTCCACACACGCATCAAATCTTAATCAAAATCAAAACAAAATTGGCCAGGTTGTGTAACGCTCGCCAATGTAATAATGTCTGCGAACGTAATTGAAATCTGCAGCATTTAATGTAATAAACCCACAAATGTAATAACTGTTACATTTGCAGGGATTTATTACGTTTGTGGGGAAGTGAAATTCTTTATTGTAATAACTTCCCACAAATGTCATAATACAATGAATAATGGTCGTGGTGGTTGTTTGTTTGCCTACCTACTAAAACTACTGACCGTGGGTGCAAAATCCAGCTGCTGACTCTCCGCTCCGCCATCACACAACGCCCCCCTCCTCTCTCTTAATTGTTTTTTGACATATACATATCTAGTCTAGAACGGCGAAGACAGTCATTTTGACCGTTTTCAAATTTATATGTTCAATGAAAAAATGCAAGGCCATAAGCGGTCATATTGACCGCAAATCATTTCACGCAGTTTCATTGTCTCTCTCTTGTCTCTACATTTGTTAGCGGTCTTTCTTTGATAATTTACTTGTAAGTTAATTATTATATAGTTGTATTATATAGCCTGGTTGGCACCATGGGCAAACAAAAACGGGAGTTCCCCCTCCGCCGAAGAACTCACCTCTTGCTGCTCCTCAGAGACATTCGTCTTCAACTTCTTTGTAAATTCGAAATTTGTGAGAAGGTTTCCCTGTTTTCTTTTAGACACGATGACTGCAAAACACGTACAACAGTAAATATGATTCAGCACCGAAATTGAGCGGCTCCAGCGGCTCCAGCGCAGATGGTCCAGCGTTGTTTTTTTTCTCTCGTTTCCGATGTCTGATTTAAAGTGACGTTTAAGACATAGCGCCCCCACGCCTCAATGGTGAGGACAAGAACTGCATGCAGGCCGGCATTTTATTAAAGTGAAATAGTGATGCGCAAATCATACATTAAAAACAGCCTAATTTTACACATGATCCATGATTATGACAATACAAAAAACAAAAAGCAAAACGAAAAGGAAATGCATGGGAAAAAACAGCATTTTGCCAATATTTTAGCGACTCCCCCAAAATTTCACAAATCATGTTTTCAGGGGAGCTCATGTCTCATTAAGGGGGGCTGAGACCCCCCTGGCTCCCCG
>OMLP01035707.1:0-10412 GCA_900302685.1 Spondyliosoma cantharus
CCACCCCCGCAGACGAAGCCACCACCAGAGAATCCGGACTTCAGGACATCTTTCTTCTGTAAAGTATGCTGAACTCCCCACATACGATAAGAGTCACACGTGAATGAAATCAGAGTTGGTGCTTGTGAAAGCTTTGAATATATATCTCATAAATTCAAAAGACCTCTCCCATATAATCTCGTTTGAAATTAATCCCGTCGTTGCGAATTAAAGGTTCATTATAAATCCACTATTGTCTGAAATCCATCCAACCAATAATCCATTCCACAGTCTTCATACTTTCCTGTTTGAATCATTATCTCATGTCATTTAATCTGCCTTTATTTAACTTGATAAACATATTTAATCTTATGTCGTTGTCTGTGCACGTGTAATTTGAAGTGGGAAATCGATGGGATCGTGGAAAGAATTCACTGCTTCAGAATAGGAGCAAATAGATATTGAAATTAAGCAGATTCACTTGAGATTGATGATTTATCTGTCCACCAAACTTGGACAGTTGATATTTTGACTAATCACCTCTGAGGTTAGTCTTTAAAATCAAAGATCGGAGGTGGTGCCCCGTCTACGAGTACAATTACTTGCCAGTAATTAATTACCACAATATCAAAGTAGTGTCTCCTACACTAGGAGAGAAGGGAATTTTGTGTCAATGAATACGTTCAATCTGGGCACTAATTCTCACCCAGAATTCCTGTATCTTAGGGCAGTCCCATAGCATGTGTATTAGAGTGCCCGCTCCCCCCTGGCATCTCCAGCATAAACGACTGTCCCTAAGGTTAACCTTAAATAATTTTGATGGTGTCCAGTAGACTCTGTTCAGGATCTTTAATTGAATGAGTCAGGTTTTAAGGTCTCTGGACATCTTTTTGAAGTTTCTCAGCAGCAGCTTCCACTCCTCCTCTGTAAAAGCTGTGGCCAGATCAGACTCCCACAATACTTTAAGGGCAGACCCAGAGTTATCTGAACAGCGCAGAAGCATTTAGTAGTAATGAGATGCTTCATGTCCCAAGCATCTGTGTGAGGATATCTGCCGTGGGAGGAGGTGTGGAGGGAGATCCGGACGTTTGGATAAGAAGATGTCTAATTTGCAGGTAGCGCCAAAACTGATGCTGAGGTAATGCGAAAGATTTCTTTAAATTGCTAAAAGACTTTATAGTGCCACCCTTGTAAAAGTCCCCCAGTACCTTAATTCCTTTGTCATGCCACAATTTCCAGTAGACAGGTGAGTGGCCTATACACAACTTATGATTTAACCAAATAGAGGCAGAGAGATGGCAGTGCAAGTCGAATTTGCCCATAGCTGCAACTCCCTTCCACAGCCACTGCATATGAGTCAGAATTGGGTGGGTTTGCACATCAGCTGTCAGCTTAGTTGTGACGAAGTGAATAGGGTGGAGCGGTTTACACAGGGAGCTCTCAATGGCGTACCGGGGGGGGGGCTCCTTCTGGGGGTAGAGACCAGTGAATCATGTGTCGGAGCCCAAAGGCAAAGTGATATAACAAGAGATTTGGAATGCCAAGTCCCCCCTGAACAACTGGTCTCTGTAGCTTTCTTAAGTTCAGTCTGGGGCGTTTACCACTCCAGAGAAATGTGTTGCATAATCTATCAAATTGTTTGAAATATTTTAGGGGAATGCTGATGGAAAGTGGCTGTAGCAGATATTTAAATTTGGGCACACAATTCATTTTATGGACATTAGCTTTTCCCCACAGAGAGGGATGGAGAGGGGTCCATCGCTCAATATTATTCTTGAGTTTATCCAAAAGGGGTTCGATGTCGATACTTGCAAGATCCGACAAGAGTGGGGGGATTGTGAGAACGAGATATTTAATGCCCCTAGCGGGCCATATGAAGTCACCGGGTGTAAACATGTTCCTAGAGCAGTCAGCTGTAAGGGGAAGTGCTTCAGATTTTTCCCAATTCACCTTGTACCCCGACAATTTAGAAAACCGGTCAGTAGTAGAAAGTAGACATGGGAGAGACCGTTCAGGTTCAGTTATAAGAACTAATCTGTCGTCTGCATACATAATTAATTTATGCATGGAGTCACCTATCCGGATACGGAAGTTGGGGTCTTTATGCAAGGCTGCTGTCAGGGGCTCAGGCGCTATAGCAAAAATCAGGGAACTTAAAGGGCAGCCTTGTCTCGTCCCTCTGCCAAGCTCAAATGATAGTGAGAGAACACCCTTAATTAGGACTGATGCTCGAGGGTGATTGTACAAAAGATTAATCCAACCTAAGAATTTTGTGCCAAAACTGAAGGACTGCCACTCCACCCTGTCGAATGCTTTCTCTGCATCTAAGGAGAGAGCAGCTGCGGGGAAGTGTTTACTACTTGAGGCCCACATTATATTTATTAGACGTCTAAAGTTATCAGCTGAGCTACGAGAGTGTATGAAGCCTACTTGGTCTGGATATATCAATGAAGTAATCACTTTACTGAGTCGCCCTGAGAGGACTTTAGCTAGAATTTTACTCACATCCAATCAGGCTGATAGGCCTGTACCTTTTACAGTCAAGGGGATCCTTGTCTTTTTTAAGTATTAAGGAAATCACGGCTTCAGACCGAGAGGGAGGTAGGCTGCCCCTGTTCGCAGCCTCGCAGTACATATCTAGAAGTAGTGGGGAAAGCTCATCTACGTAGGCCTTATAAAACTCTGCTGTGAAACCGTCAGGGCCCAGGGCTTTACCGGACGGGAGACTACGAATGGCTTCCGCTATTTCCTCCACAGTAATTGGCTGATCAAGTGAGATCACCTTAATCCTCTGACAGGGTGGGAAGACCAAGGGGAGTCAGAAACACGAGTTCCTGCTTGTCAGCTTGGGACTCGAATGAATAGAGCTTGATGTAAAAATCCCTAAATGTGCCATTTATCTCCCCAGCATCTGTTAACAATACATCTCCCTTCACTCTTAGGGCTGGAATGGAGCTTAGAGGCTCTTTTTCCTTAATATATCTTGCCAGCATACGCCTGGCCTTGTCCCCTTCTTCAAAGAATTTTAAACAATGCAAACTCAGCTTTATGGGTTAATATTAGGGCTGCACGATATTGGAAAAAAATGACATTGCGATTTTTTTTAACCCTGCTATATATATTGCGATATGAAAAAATACAGGAATTTTCATCAGATGGCCTGAATATCACTTTATACTGCACTACTGCTATCTTGTGGACAATTAACCTGCACTGATCTTACCTCTTTTTGTGAACGTTACGAGTATGGCTTCTGTCTGTTTTGGAGATATTCTTATTGTTATCTTTTATTGCTTGCTTTTATTGTGCTGGGACTTGAGTGCGTGTTTCGTTCTATGCGTCTAAACGTGAATTGAATGACAGTAAACAAACCTTTGAACCTTTTGAGCTCTCCATCATAAAATGGAACATTCTAGCTTCATAATTACATTAACTAACTAACAATGAGTGATAAAAGGTTTATTCAACCTTTTATTCAACAACTGAAATCTTTTAGAGCAAAAGTCAACATCTTTCTTTTTTAATCAAAAATTATTTTAAAAAATAATAATAAGAGCAGCTCCACAACCCCTTGTTTTGTAAATAGTAGAAAATAAATAAACAAGCTTTAACAAAACAATATTAAAATAAATAAATAAAATAAGAGCAGCCCTAAAGCATTCGTTCTTACTGAGCTGTGTGGTACCGACGTAAATGGTCAAAAAAATGAGTTGTGTTACCTCTCGTTGTGGCAACAGATGCAAGGCACTGTCGACACAGAACACGTGTTGGTCAATATCATCCTTCTTGTAGCCGAAATAATTCCAGATAACTGACGTTGCTTTTTTCTCGTCCTCGTCTTCGTTTCGTTTTCGGCATTTTCGTTTGTTCGTTGCTCATTTTTCAATGTTGTTACCAGCGACTCACTCCATGTGCAGGGGCGTGGTCTGCTTCGGCACACTGAATGAGAACTAATGTGATTGACGGATCGCTGCGCATGCAGCCTCTGCATGCACAGTGTGTGTCAGGTACACTTGAAATTAGATGAGTTCATTTGCCTCCTACATCCCAGGCCCTGCGATGTGACTATTGCGCACACGTACATCACGATGACGATGCTCAAACGATATATCGTGCAGCTCTACTTTTAGTGGTTCCAAAGCTTGAGGCATATTGAAGCCTATTGAAAGCTCCAAATCTGTATCTATTTCAGGCAAGTGTACATGTTTCAAATGAGGCCATTTTTGCACTTCTTGT
Source organism: Spondyliosoma cantharus (assembly GCA_900302685.1). Taxonomy (NCBI): domain Eukaryota; kingdom Metazoa; phylum Chordata; class Actinopteri; order Spariformes; family Sparidae; genus Spondyliosoma; species Spondyliosoma cantharus. Next base: position 4,216 of record OMLP01035707.1, read on the forward strand.
CCAGTCCAGCTACTTTGACCCTAGTAAGTTTGACCCTAACCAGAGGGTCTTAGTTTGTCCATCACACCTTTGTTGTGGAATTTTGGCTTGACCATTCAGGAGAGATAAAGAAAACTCAGAGACACGATGACTCAAGCTGAAGTATTTTATATAACATGGTCACGGAGGAACAACATAACAGTACAACTGTATGCACAGTGTAATGCAAAGTCAATTCCTCCCGAACCTTCCCACTGTTCAGATTACATCCACAGCTCAGAAAGTACCCCTCCCATACATGGCTTTCTGTTTAACAACAAATAAGTGGTACGTTTCTGTGGAGCTTCTCACCTCTGACCTAGTCCGGAATAGATGCAAATGCATCGAAAACAGTCAGTCTCGGTCTGAAAGATAAATTGAAGGCCATCCTATGAGTTTACAAAAACAACAGCCTTGGTTTGTCAGAGATCCGTTTGTAAGCATATCTGCCGCTGCTTCAAACTGCAATGACCATGAGAGATATAAACTCATAGATCAAGAAGTGCCCTCATCCATACATTATCGGGCCTGGTCTCCTAGCCTATATACAGGGTACATATGAAATCAAATCCTGTGGGGCCAGATATTTTTCCAGCACCTCCAGCATAGATTTCACTGTCCTTTTACCTCTCTCTGATTTCACCTACACTGGTACAATGGCAAGCCTGCAGTCTCTATCAGAAAACCGTCCACTGCACTCTCAGATTTGCTCTTGCCTTTACCCACATCTGCATCTGCTCCCTCATGCTGGATGTGCAGAGTGTTTGGGTGTTTCAAACCATCATTTTTGCAAGTAAGAAGTTTCCTGCACTCATTACTGATGTGCCCTGTGTACACCAGCCTAAGTAAACTCCATTTTTCTTCAAGAAATTATTGCTGTGAGCTCTCTTTTCCAATAGAGTGCACCCCTTGAGTATGTGTCCACCCTTGAAGTACAGGCAAGCCTTTTCAGATGAATGTTCATCTTTAACTTGATTTGCCGTTTCACTCTTTCTTTCCACCGCAGTAAGTAAGAAGTAAGTAAGTAAGCTACTTCTTTTAGCCCTTGAGCAAGCTTAAGGTTTTGTTCTGTTGCTTCTTTTGTTTGCCACCATCCCTTGAGCATCCTGTGTGTTTCCAAATGCAGGATCTGTAGCAATCTTCACTTGACACTCCAGGAAAATATTTTTTAAAAAATAGCTTCAGTGAGTCCTCTCCTGGAAGTTACATGCTGTTGTTCTCCACTTGCCTCTCAATTTGTAAGGAAGTTTTTTTTTTATTGTGATGAGCATATTCACAGGTATATATAGTCCACACAGACATTACGTTTCTTCCATCAAGTTGCAACATCATTACAGGAACAGACTGTATGCCTGTAAAGCCTTTCAATCCTCTGACTTAATTGGTGGCCATGAAGACACTTTATCCAAATAGGCAGATGAAATAAGATGCTTACTTCCAAATGTTCATGCAATAAAATCTTTGCCTTTACAAATCCAGTGCCATCAGTCATGTGTCAACAGCTTCAGATCAGTTCCTTGGGCTGTCCCCTGATGTACTGCTCAAAGAAGAGCAGGCAATCTTCAGGATTATCAGTTTTGGTCTCAATTATCTTTTCAAATGGTAGTATTAAGGCATTGTACTATGGGGGATTACCATCAGATATTTGCATATCTCCCCTTGGTGATAATGCAAGACATTGTTGACGTACCAGCATTGAGGTGATATCATTTTGTTTTTTCCATTATGGACAGTTTCTGCTGCTTATATTTGATACACTGACACATAGCAGCATTCCATCCTGTTCATCCTGTTTGAGTGTTTGAGGCTCTTTTCCCCAAGTTGCATCCTCATTAACTCTGGCTCTCAATAAAGGCAGAGGTTCCTGGTGCAATTCAACATTATGAACTGGCACTTACAGGCCTGTTTTGTGACCTGCCAGTTTCTGTAAGCCACACTTAAACATCATCAATAAACCCTTGGTTGTATTCATTAAGGGTTTTATACCATGAATTGTGTCTTCATCACTTGTGAAAGCTTGTTATCTCTCATGAGCTCATTGAGAGACAATATTTGACCCTTTGTTTTATTCACTTCCTTTTTTTGTGCTTTCTGTACTGACTACATTTTGCTTTTGCTCTTTGCATTTTTGTTTATTCTTTTTTCACTTCAGTTGAACCAGCATTTGATCCACTCATTTTGAACACACAGAAGGAGTCCAATATCAAGCCAGCAACAACGATAGCCACCAGCGTACAATGCAGGAATGGCATTCACATCCAGCAAGCCCAAACCACAAACACACCCAGGCCTTTCACCTTTCATGCACATGAAATCCCATGCGGCAGCAACCCAACGCCCAAAGTAACAACACACAACTTACAACACAAATTCAAACTGCATTTCAAACAAGCCACAACACGTTACATACCACAGTTGTGAGTGGGAATTGTGTCTGGACTCAATAATGGATGATCCAATATCAGCATTTGTCTCTGCGTTGAATGGCGTAGCCCCGTTCCAGTAATCTGTTGATTTTTGCTTACAAATATAGGCAACTATTAGGAACACTCCTGCCGGACATGCTGGCTGTAATTAATTGAAAACGGATCTGATGACTTCTTTTTGAAAATGTATTGTAAAAAGATGCATCTAGACAGTGCACAGGTGTTGTCAAAACAAATCAAAACAGTGATCCCAAGAAACTAACAAAACTCAGAGCATAAAGTAGTAAGCAAAAATGAGGGCTTCTCCTCCCACCCCCTCCTTCCATTCTCTGACTGAAGTAACTGACAGCATTTATATCCATATTTCCACACCACGTGACCCAATCACTGCATTTTTCAAAATAAATGTGTACAATGATAAGTAGTCATGACCTGGCACTTGAATGAATGAATGAATGAATTAATTCTTTATTTATTCAGGGAAGGTCAGAGCAAGCTCTCTTTTCCAATGACGCCCTGAGTACAAAATACATGAAAACACATACACAATATGATCAGAAATCAAGACTGCAGAACATTGAACAATAGGCACTTGAAACTATCAAAAGAAATAAGATGATTTAGTTCAACAGCACACTGTAAGTCATTCCACTTCTGAGGAGCCTTTCAATAGGAGTCCCATTCAATGTAGAGATACTACTGTCAACGTTAAAAGTAGATTTTTCAATTGACTGTTAACTAGCTGCCAATTAGCCAAACAAGGCAGTTTAGAGATTGGGCGATAATTATTTAAGTCATCCACAGGACCACATTTGTGCAATGGAGAAACAAGAGCAGTTTTCCACACAGTTGGAATAATTCCAGTTATTAAAGTTGAATTAAAAATATGCATCAAAGCATCAGTTATAACAGGAGTAGCTAGCAGTAAAAGATGGATCTAACTGATCAACACCAGCAGACTTTTTAGGACCAATGCCACACAGGGCTTCAAATAATTTGTGACCAGAGAAGGGCCTAAACGAGAAACTACAGGGTCTGGAGCTAACTGAGATAGTAGGAGCATCACAAAATGAGTCAGTAGCTAATAAACCAGAATTCTCAAAGATATTGCCTGCAGCAACAAAGTGCTTGTTAAAGGCATCACACTGTTCTTGTTTGTCAGAAATTTTGGAAGAGTCGCTAGTTACTTGGTTAGGTAATGTTGAATTGTGACAATTAGATAAGGTTTAAACAGTGTTCCAAAATTTTGCTGGATTTCCACTACAATCAGATAGGGAAGACAGATTGTAAGATGCTTTGGACTTTCGAATCATGGCTAGACACTGATTGCGCAGCTGATGAAAATCCTGCCAATCAGATCTCAAGCCAGAGGCATGTGCTTTGCTCCAGGCAGTATCTCTGACCATTAGCATCTTTGAGATCTCTGAGGTGAACCAAGGATTGCTTCTGTTTTTCACTCTTAGTATTTTAAAAGGGGCATGCTTGTTGGCAACAGAATTAAAGGCACTAATAAAGTGATCAACAGCAATATGAAGGTCAGGGATAGAAGCAGAGTACGAGATGTCACTGAGATGTAAGTCATGTAAGAAGGCTTGATCGATAAAATGTTTAAAATTTATTTAGATATTTCTGTAGTCTAGTGTCCCTAATGCGGGCAATGGGAGAGTGATCACTGAAATCAAGTGGAAGAACACCACTAGATTTAAATTTACGAGGCCTATTAGTTAAAATAAGGTCTAAAAGAGAACCACGCTCAGGATTATTTGTGTTAGGCCTTGTAGGAGCAGTGATTAACTGTGTTAAATTAAAATTGTTACATCGATTTTTCAAAGTGTTTGACAAATCTGTTAATAGCAGAAATTCTGACTTTTCATGGGCAGATATTTATTTAAATAATTTCTCAATAGCACCAGATTTTGCAGAAGGTGGACAGTAGGCTCCAATAAGAAATACATTTTCACAGTTTGCAGTGTTCCCTAAACAGACATTTAGCGCTAAATATTCAAAACATTTAGGCCTAGATATAGACTTGATAACAGAGACAGAAAGGCATTTTTTCACAAAAATTGAAATCCCTCCTCTCCCTCCTTTTGTGAAACCTTCCCTGTCAGTCCTGAAAACATTATAGCCATCAACTGCAATGTCGTCATCCACAATAATATTAGACAACCAAGTTTCAGAGAAAACAAAGATATCAGCGTTGATAACAAATTACGCACATTCATGTGAATAACCCTCAGCCCTTTTTGTTTGATGAAGTAGAAGAACAGAGATTAGTTAATGGTGTGAGATTGTTACTATTTACACCCTCATCACAACTTTGAGGATGAGAGGAACCAACAGATGTGATCGGACCAACAGTTAATGCAGGTGTTAAAACTGAGTCAGGGGTTACAGACTAATGACATCTATTGGTGTTACTGTGTAAAATCTGTGTATTATAATTATAAGTTCGATTGAGAAAACAAGACTGGAATATTGTAGATAGATGAAGCAGCACCAACAGAAACAAGGCTGACAGAGGAATTATCATGGGTGAAAGAGTCAATCGAGGAGACAGATCCAGCACCAGCTTGACCTGCACTGCGAGGGACAGGTTTATGGGATGCCAGGTTAAGACACTGGGCAGGGTCTAGCTGGGAAAAGTGGCATTTTAGACTGAACACGGTGAAGTTGATGAAATTGTGAATCAACCTGTTGGTACCCATCCTATCTAAATGTAACCCATCACTTTTAAACAGGTCCTGTTCAGTCCAGAAATAGTCAAAGTTGTTTATGAAGCCTAGTCTAGTGGCAGTTGTGAAGTTCTGCATCCATGTATGCAGGTTAAAAAGGTGACTAAAACGCTCTGAGCTTTTGGTCATAGCAGGAATTGGGCCAGACAAAACACAACATTTTCCAAGGCTCTCAACTGGATTGACCAAAGACTCAAGTTCATAGTAGACTTTTGAGGATTGTCTAGACATGACATCATTAGTTTCTGTATGCAGAAATAAATAGTGAACAGAGGGGTGGAGCTCAAGGTGGACAGGTGTCAACTCTGTAAAATCTGCTGTTTTACCACTAGGGATGGGAATTGATAAGAATTTAACGATTTCGATTCCATTATCGATATTGCTTATCGATCCGATTCCTTATCGATTCTCTTATCGATTCTCATTGGGTGAGGGAATAAGTACGAATTTGTTTGTTTGTATTAACTCCCTTTTAATATCTGATCAGAAGACGCAGCACAGAGTATACACAAATTATGTGTAGCAATGGCAGAACAAACCTAAAAGTAGGTGAGCTACTTCTCAAAGTAAAGTGCAACTGTAATTATGAGTTGTTGTCACTGCCCTCCGACTTTCCTCCAAACTTGCTCAAAGTTAATTCTCCTGTTTTTATTTTTTTCTTTACATCTTCAAGCTCTATGTTGCACCTAAGCTACACAATCAGTGATGCCGGTAACGCGTTTCTAATCTGACCACTTTTTTCAGTAACGAGTAATCTAACGTGTTAATGTTTCCAAACCAGTGAACAGATTAAAGTTACTTGTTAAAGTCACTGTGCTTTACTATTGTTTTTGTCATTTTCCTCAGTAAAAATATATAATTTGACTTTCTTCTTGCGTCTCGGGGAGTGATGTCAGGTATGCCACAAGTCACGTTTTCAGCATGAGGACACTCATGTGTCACACCACGCAGCGACACAAACACACCTCGCCCCGAGGTTCGGGTCGGGTCAGGCTCGGGCAGAGAATCTAAACTCTAC